>CAIGRK010373959.1:0-14621 GCA_903798315.1 Fraxinus greggii | reverse complement strand
AATAATGAATGTTTTTATGGTTTTTCATTATTTAAGGACTCGTTATCAAAATGAGAGACAAATTGACAACTGGACATAATGAGTTGATTTAGTGCGACTTTAGTTGAGTGGAGAAATAACAAAGTTACGAACCGGAGGAAGTTAACTTCTCTTTAATCGAATATAAAGTCACAGTCGAATTTCTTAATCACGAATGCCGGCAGTCCCAACGCTTTAACCATAGACAAGCTCAATTAATACTCCGTAAGTCATGGGCGGCGAGTCACGTTACGAGATTCACCAAAATGCCTACATAAAGCTCGTCCTCCATGCCGTGAAACACAGGACCTCCGCCGTCAACGGTGTCCTCCTTGGTCGTTCCTCCGCCGACGGCGATTCGGTCGAAATCGTCGACTCCGTCCCTCTTTTCCATTCCCAGATCGGCCTCCTCCCTCCACTCGAAATCGCCCTTATCATGGTCTTTCACTAGTCAACACTCTACACTTTTCAATTTTGTTTTTGTTTTTATATAATTCTGATATTTTATTTTAAATTGGAATATAATAGATAGAGGAGCATTACGCTGAAAAAGGCTTGAGTATAGCTGGATATTTTCACGCTAATGAGAGAGACGATGATTTCGAGCTTGCTACTGTTGCTAAGAATACTGGCGATCACCTTACTCGATATTTTCCTCAGGCTGCTTTGCTTCTGGTACTTTTTATCGACTGAATTTTGTGCATAAATGTTTAGTTAGTCGAGATTTAGTGAGCGAAGAAAGATGTTTTCATTTGTGTGATTTTTCAGTTAGATAACAAAAAGCTGGAAGCTTTACCGAAGGGAAAAGACCGGAGACCAGTGATGCAGGTAATTTAATTTTCAACCCTGACTGGTTCGCGTTGAATATTAGCTGATAATGCATTTTGGTGAACAGAAAATATTTCCATTAGCTGGTACAAATGTTTCTTGGCAGTTGGTTGGTGATCTTTAGTGGTTGTTCGTTGGATAAAATCTAATGTGAAATTAGGATTGTCATCAACTTATTGTGCGCAGTTAGCCACTGATTTTGGTTGTTGATGCTATGAGAGGAGATTTATATATCTAGTAGTGTTGTTGGCGGAGTGGTAAACTGTGGATGCAATCTTCTGTGAACTTAAAGATAGTTATTGTTTGCAGTTAGTGACTGAAGCTTGGCGGCTGTTCATGTTTGTGAAGAGAATTCAGCCTATTAGTGTTGTTACCTGACAATTTTCTAAATTAATAAACATGTCCGCTTTATGCTGTGTAATCTTGTATTGTAATTTAAAGGATTCCACTTCCTTTTATGAAAAGGCAGTCTTGCAATTTATAACTCCATCCGAATGGCTCTGGAGCAACTTTCTTTACCAGTTAACAATAGGATATAGGTAATTTCTAGCTTTGACACTAGAGACAAATTAAACATACTGTTGTCGCATGTAATGTTAAGTGGTGGACGAATGAGGCTGATGGAGTTGGAAATTCTTTCTAAAATTTCTGATATTTTTATTGAAATTCCAAAAGTTAATGCTGTGACTTAATTTTTTGGCTAATTATATCTGCCTTACAAAAACTGAATCTTATGGTTTTGTAATGCAAGAATAAATTGTCATTTGGAGAGAGGATCCCACATTTGTGCCTGTGATCTGAAAGCACTTGTCTCATTCAATATATGATTTCATCTCTGCATGTTGAAAATGTGTCTGAGTTAACACTAACACTAAATGCTGCTCACGTTCAGTAGCAAGTATGTACACATGCTCTCTCTATCAACATATAGACATGTATTTTAGGTTAGTGCCTCAGGGTTAAGTTTACAAATCCTTGATTACTTTAGTAAATTGGTGTGATGAACTATCCTGTTGAAATTATACAAATTTATGTCTAACGCAGCAAATAATGCGTAGATGATTTAGAGCCTTGGTTTCTTTAGGTGTGAACATGTGACATTCGTTCACGTTTGGGTTTTTTTGGGGCACCTGGTGGCCAGAGAAAAAAACTTCTTCATGGCAGTATTCAGATTTTTATATCTGATTGATTCTGTCAAACAAATGAAAAATGATTTAAGAGTCCTGATTTCTTTAGGTGTGAACATGGTGCACCCGTTCACCTCTGTTTTTTTGGGAACACCAGGAACCATCCTCGTTACCATTGCCACACTTGGTGATTCTTTGCGTTGCATATTTTGTGTCATTCATCTAGTTTCATACTTTTATATTGATACACCAGATACTTTGTTTCATTCTTTTAGCTATGTTAATGGTTTTCCTCAAGTTTTTTTTTATTACATAGTCATTCTTTGGTGCTCGCATCATTGCTGCGTGTATGATTAAGTCAAATTTATTCCATCTCGCCTCCACTGCAATTCTCTCCCTCTCTCTGTGTTTCGATGGATTAAAATGTGCATGTGCTCATTCCTTCAGTTTGAACAACTAAGAGCTTTGCAAAGTGTGATGTGCCCCTCATATCCTTCTTTGTTGTACAGCTTTACATTAAGGACGCATCTAGAAGTTGGAAGTTGGTAGGGTCAGAGGGAGGCAACCAGCTTAGTATCAAGGAGCCCTCTGGAAATATACTTCTTCTGGATTACCTTGCATCTGAAAAATGGAAGGATATCGTAGATTTTGACGACCACCTTGATGACATCAGCAAGTAAGAGCCGCATACTCGTCTCTTCTTCATATCTGTTTTGTATCTGGAGATTTTTGCGCTGCCACCGATAGAAATTAATGTCTGTTATTGGCTATGTACTTCTCTTGTTAGGGACTGGCTGAATTCAGAACTTTTCCAGTAACATTTGACGGGAGAAGGAAGACGGCTTTGTTTCATACAAACTGGTGCTTGGCTCTTCTTCTTTGCTCAGTTTTTTTGGAAGACTACCCTAGAAACTTAAGACGAACATCAAATTCTGTTTGCAGGGAATTTTATTGATGTACCATATTGATATATTTATCCGTTTCTTGATATTATGACATTTCCTGTCAGACACCCACTGAATTCTAAATTATCCATCATTACTTGATTCATTTTCCATCACTATTCATTTCCTCGTCATCTAGCTTGTTTTAAAACTCTATTCTCCTTTATTCACTCAAAGGCACATTTCGTACGCTATTGGATACGCGGCAACGCACGAAATTTCAACTCTCTTACTTTTTATTTAATATTGTCGAGCACCTTAATTCAATTGTTTTTCATAGGTTACTTGTGGTGATGAATAGATGCTGTGAAAATAATGATCTTGTTGACACTTCTATTTCTTGTTATTTTATACATTGAAGAAATGTGTATATTGAGGTACCTCAACCTTAGTTCGATTTGATTTCAACGTATAAAAACATTCGTACTAGGCTCAATGCTAATTTTCTTGTACATTGTTAAATCAAAGAATAATGCTACTTAATATATAATACAATATAAATCTCTAATGTTTTAAAAATTAATCAACTTCAATTTAGAGAAAAATAATAGAACAATTCCCTGCACACTTGGAACAGTTACAAGTGCCGCGTTCACTTGTGCGGATGGTTTTTTTTGGGAATGATGTTATGGGTACAAGGAATTTTTCACATAAAATGGACAGAATACACACAACACGTGAGTCCAAATGTTTTTATCAATATTTAATTAATGTGGGCCCGCCTTTCTCGTGTGAGATAAATTCAAAATTCTGGAAAAAATCTATCATTTTCTTCTTGTACTTACATCATTTTTCATTTTTTCCCCCCTAATTGTCAATCAAACAAGGACGTGTATTCTGTAAAACTTTTTGTAAGTGTAGCATGGTTCAAAATGATAAGCATGGAGTTTAATTGCCCAAAAATGACAGTTTTTACCTACTTTGATCTACAACCTTTTTAGTCTCTGTTTGGCTCTTATTTTTTAAAATTTATTTTTCTTCAAAATCATTCTCAACTATATATTTTAAAAAATTTATAATTTCTGTCAACTTTTCATTCATACGTTACATAAACCTTTATGAAAAATTGTTAAAAGTTCGATTTTTAGCTAAACTAAACATGCCCTTAATAAGGGTTCCTCATCCTCTACAAAGGTTTTTCTTACTCATTCCTCTGCCTGGCTGCCCCGGGGACATGATCTGTCCCGAACTCACCCTCTACTCCTATTTTTATTCTATTTTGTATTTTTAAATTTATATTGTATTTAGGAAAATATTATTAAAACGCCAAATAAATAAATGATGATATCCCATGTTTCCTCACCGTTTTTTTGATTTGATGAATCCCCCACCCTTAATAGCCTGCAACTATGCTTGTTGTACGATGTTCTTAACAATCAATATTTTTTTGCCACCTACAATATTATCAACAATGTTGTAAAAAAATATTGTATAAATAAATTTATCCTTTGAATTGACTTGGGGCCGGAACTTTTCAAAGAAATTTCAAATATTTGAGATTTACCGTCCAAAAATTGTCAAGTAACCATGGAAGAGAATTGGGTTATGCATAGGTTAGTAATACTTATAAGAGAATGCTACAAAAACATAATCATGTGCATAGAATTGTACATAAAAGACAAGTGACGATCCCTGTTGGAGGGGCGCTTGTCCGTGACGGGCCCTCTCTATTGGAGGGGTGCCTACCCCAATAGGGGACCGCTACCTATTTATTATGTACAACTCTACGTACGTTTTTATGTACATAGAGAATAATCCTACATATAAAATCCTTGATGCCCCTGTTTGTGGTTTTTTTTTTAAAGAAAAATATTATTTTGAATAGTGAATTTTTTGAGAACGTGTGATTAAAAGTGAGAAAAATATTTGAGTTTATGCTCTTGTTTGGTACACATTAAAATTTTCATTCATATTTTTCTACTTATGTTCAACCACACATTTTTCAATAAAATAATATTTTTCATCACATCAATAATTTTTTCTTATTTTTAACCATAAATTCTCCATCAATCTACTATTTCAGGATACATTCTTCCAAAATAATGTGATTCAAACACACTCTATATATATAATATTTTTTTGTGTGAATATGCGGTTAAAATTTAGAGTTTTGAAAGAAAATAAAACAAACAAAGGCTAAATGCATTTATATGAACATGCTAAATTAAGAATTTGTTTGATCGGGATTTTGAAAATTCAGAAATTGTTTTTGAAACTAAAAATTTATTTTTTGAACACGATAGAATAATTTTATGAAAACGTTATGTCTAACTAGATAAATTTAATAATTTATAGAGAAAGTTGACCCAAGGAAATCTTTTCAAAATTAGAAACCCTTCCAAACGATCGTGTAAAAAGAGTATAAAATCTTTTTTTATTTAGGTGCTTCCTTTGAAAACCCAAAACCCTAAAACCCCAAAAAGTCTTTTTCTCCCTCCTCCCCGTTTTTGTACATTTTTTTTTTATAGGATTAACCTCAGAGGGAGGCCTTCCAGAAATTCTCAACTAATTCAGGGACGAACCCAGGCTGAAGAGCGGGTTCAGAAATAGTTTTCAACCAGCAATAGACGTGCCTCGAGAAGGAATCTTAGAAGATGGAGGAGCAGAAAACGCCAAAGATTTCGGTATGGGACTTGCCGGATGTGCCCAAAGGAAAGCTACCGCCGCACCTTGAGCTCCAGAGAACTCGCGTTCTCTGCACTTCAGATGCCCCGACTCATGTACTCACATACTGAAAGATTTTATATTTTTAGTTTTAGTTCACTTTTACCAACTTTTGTTTCACTGAATATATGATTTTTTTTTTTGGAATAAAAGACAGAGAATATACGCTACTCGGGTGCCTATGCGACGATGGGAGTGGATAACAGCTTGCGATTGGAACATTTTCATGATAATTTTAGAGTTGAAGTTATTAGACTTACGGAGGATGATATGGAGTTCGATATGATTGGAATTGATGCTGCTCTCGCCAATGCATTCCGCAGAATCCTCATAGCCGAGGTTTTTGCGCTTCTCACATTTGATTAAATAATACATGAATTCTTGTATTGGTCATAATAGTTTGTTGGTAGTCTTCCAACACATTGTTTGCGATTCCTTAACTGTATTTTGTTTACTTTGTTAATGTGAGTATCAGTTATGTATCTTGGTTTGCATTTTTTAAGAATAAAGAGGTTTACTGTTTTCTCCAAAACGGAGTTGGAGAATAAATAAATGGTTAAAAAAACTGGTACTTCTGCATCCAATGAGGATTGTCGTGAATTGGTTTATGGTGGAAATTTTGGTAATGCTATTTTGGTGGTATTTATAATGGAATTATGAAGTGTCAGAATTTTGCAGTTTGATTAGACCAAACTTTAGTTTTAAGTTAATTCATTTTTGGATTGTACTCATTTTATTTATTTACTTGTAAGATTCCACTAATTCAGAAAATGGATGATATTAGAAACTTCATAGTAAAGGTATTATTTGAGCGGGCCATTAATGTTTTCTAGGCGAGCTCTAGAAAGTAACACCCTCTCAGTTAGCCTGATTTCTGAAATGAAAGTCTTGATAGATGAACTTAGATTTAAACTAGTTAACTTAAGTGGCTGATTCAGAAATTTTATTGATAGGACTCGTGTCGATGTTTTGGTCTTTCCTTTTGAATTTATTTGGTACATGATGCACATATCCTACTTGTTAGCTCCTATATGTAAATGATTTTAAAAATTTCTAGTGATATAATTGTGTTCCTAAAATTAAAATTATGCATGCATTAGTGTTAAATTATATGCTATCTTAAAAGTGTTGGCGATTATATATATTAAGGATTATTATCTGGTTACTACGCAAGGATGGTCAATGGCAATTATATAACCTTTTAACTCTTCTATCATTAATTTCTGTTTGTTTTGTTGCTTGCAAATGAATTGCATCTTTAGTTTGTTCTTGTTATATGACCACTTAATCTATTATTTACAACACGTGTTTGATCCATTCTTGAGTTGTAAATTTGACTTTTAATTTTGTTGAAATGTTTCGTTATGAATTTTTAGATGGTTTATGGTTTATTACGAGTGTAATTTTTGTGTTTTGATGAAGTTTTGAATTATTTTATTAGTTTATGTTCAGACTTATGCCTCACCTAACAAAGGCAAAACGCCCTAACACCTGATTTTACCTCTTTAAACATGAATGTAATGGATAATTTACAAGAGGGAAATATTGTCTTTGGCGTTGCTTAAGTACTTTGAGGGCTGCAGTGCTCTTCTTAGCACATGGATTATGAAAATTTTATTTTTTGCCAATATTTTAGCTTTGTAATAGGGAATTACTGAGTTCTTGTAAGATAGCTTCTTACTCTTGGCATTAGGTTACAAGGTACTTGATGTATATGCTTCGAGCCTTATTGTCCCTTTCTTTATTTAAATGGTGGCTTGATTTGCAAGACTGCATTAGTCTGCTATCTCTATGCATTTGATATTTTCCTACGATGTTTAAGTTGTCCCAATATATTGTCATTTTAAATGGGAATGATTGAGTTCTTGTAAGATAGCTTCTTACCCATAGAATTAGGATACATGGTACTTGATGTATATGCTTCAAGCACACTTATTGTCCCTTTCTTTATTGAAATAATGGCTTGATTTGCAAGACTGCATTAGCCAATGCCTCTATATGCATTTGATATTTTTCGAGTGAGGCTAACTGTTTTTTCCCCTTTTGGTGTGTGTGTTTCTATATAGCTTCCCACTATGGCTATTGAAAAGGTTTTGATTGCAAACAACACATCTGTTATCCAAGATGAGGTTCTTGCCCATAGACTAGGTCTCATTCCACTTAAAGTTGATCCAAGGATATTTGAATATATGTCAGGTTTTACCTCTTCCGAGTTTTCATCTTACTTCTCTTAATTCCTTCTTCTTTTGATGGGCAAGTTTCATTGTCAATTTGTTTCTTCTTCTTTTTTTTTTTCTCCCAGAAAATGATGTACCTAATGAAAAGAACACCATTGTATTCAAACTTCATAGTCGTTGTGAAAGGGGCAGTTCACGGATTAAAGGTATTATGTACATGTCAGTTAACGAAGATCATGGCTCTGTTTCACTGTATGTTATCAATTACCATTTCATTCCTTTAGTTTTACTTACTGATACAACGCTTCGTTTTTCTGTCTTTGGATACAGTATTGTCCAATGAACTACAGTGGCTACCTAGAGGCAGTGAGCTCGCCCTGAGCACAGAAAAACCGGCTGTGGATCCAACTTCAAGGCCCAGAACTTATACTTCATTCAATTGTAGCCAAGACTCTTTACCAGAATTTTCCAACAACCCAATTGGCCCCAAGCATGCTGATATTATTATAGCTAAACTGGGACCTGGACAGGTAGAATTGATTTTTTATTGCCTTTAGGTTATAATTTTTTCATCAGTATGCCTTGTGAATGAACCCATTATCATTCATCCTTTTGGCTCATTCATATTGTGTTCTTATATGCTTGGGCTTTGGGCTACTATCTAGTACATTTGAATCCTCATAAACATTTTCATTGATGAGATTATCTGATTGCAGAAGACATCAGCGAGCAGACATATAATTTGATCATTCATCTATACCGTGCTAATTTATCATTCGATAACGAGTCTTGTGCAGTTGGTGAAAGTTGATTGGCAACTGATTTGTTTTATGTAGAAGGTTGGTTTTCTACCTCATTGAGAATTTCATGCTCTTGATTCCAGGAAATTGAGTTGGAGGCGCATGCTGTAAAAGGAATGGGTAATACACATGCAAAGTGGTCCCCTGTTGCCACTGCGTGGTATAGGATGCTTCCTGAGGTATAAAAAACTTTCCTGCTCTCTTTATTAGTACTTCTTTGAAAGGGGAAAAAATGGTGAATTTTAGGACTGGACATGGTCCGATCTCGTTCGGTAGAGAGCCTAACCTAACCAAAATTTTCGGGTATTTAATAAATGGAACCGTCGAGTTCAAATATAATTATGGAATCATTCGGGTTCGGTTCTGTTCGGTTCCGTACCATAATTAATTTTTTTAACATTTACAACAACACTGCATAAATACAACTAATGACTTGTTCATTCGTAACTTTTACAAATTAACGTAGTCCAATTTAAAAACATATAAATAACAAGTGTCTAATAAGATTAATTTACCAATGCATACAAATACAAAAAAAGTAGATACTAATACTAAAATATCGGTGATCCATATCAATGATTCTTTTGCTTCAAGCAGTTTAAATAAAAAAAAATGAAATATAAATTAAAATTTATAGAAATAAAATATTTTTAAGTATTGATAATACTTACCAACTATTTGATTTAATCATCGATTGAATTTAGAAACTGGGTTGTGATGGGCTACCTAGGCGTAGACTTGACTTAGGAGTTAAAGCATTAATCACTAAATTAGTTAATTTGCTAATTTGTTTAGAAAAATATTAATTAATTTAATATAAAAAAATTTAAAAAATTATTCCTATTTGATTATTCGGTTCTTGGTCTAGAACCGATATCCGAACCAAACTCGTCGGTTCTTGATTCAAATACCCGTTCGGATATTTAACTTATGAAGAACCGATCATATAGATACGGTTCAGTTCGGTTCAGGTTTGGTCCGGTTCGATTCAGGAGTTTTGTCCAGCCTAGTTTTTAATTTAAAAATAGAATAATTGTGACTTTACTCTATAAATAAGATAGTAACATATATGTTATCCTAACACATAATTTATAAAACCTTTTGGGTTTTAACAAAAAATTGAAATGTCAATTTTAAATGAAAATGACCTGTTAAAATAATTATAAAAGGAGGTAAATCATGTAAAACAATTATTTTGAGTAAAAGGAGGTATTTTTCAAAAATTATATTCGAGTGTATTTTTTTAGTTTTTTTTTGGGATAAAAATGAAGTGGTTGTTAACTTATTCCGCTAATTATTTTCTTACAAGAAAACCATTTAATCCCAGCCAAGCAAGATCCAAACAATAATAAGAAGAAAAAAAATATAATAAAAACCCTCAAATTGAGCACACCAATATTTCCTCTCTCGAGGATAAATAAACAATACAAAACGTGTAAGCTCTACAAATTCCAACATCATACGATTTAGACAAACAGTTTACATATAATGAGAAATAATAAGTGTAATTAATGATATTTTTGAGCTATTTCTTGAAGAAAAGAACACAATTCTTGTGGTTTGGAGAACATAACCATATGATCTGAACCACAAATGGTTTTCACCACATCACATGGATTATTTTCTATCATCCACTTTTGAGAATTCTCCTTAATAAATTTATCTTCATCACTTATTATATAAGCACTAGGAACTGAGCCATAATTTTTGGTTGAGAGGACTGTTTCTTTCAGCATTTCTGCATCGTCATAGAGCCCTATGGGTCTCACCAAAAGGGTTGCAAGAGATAAATCCTGTTTCAATTATAATTGGTTTTCAGAAATTAATTTCAGCTACTAAATGCATGAACGTTAAATTGAATCGAATCATTAACAAAGATTAGGCAGTTGGCATGTTCAATTGAGTCGACTATAGGATATCAAACAAGCCACGAGAGTGAAATAGATTAAACAACTTCACAGTTTTACGTCAAGTTTGTCAAGAATGGTGAGGTATAAAATTATGGATTAAAAGCATTATAAATGTCTCAACCTATAGTATTGTTTCACTTTGATTGGAATTGATCTCTTGCCTTCAATGAGTAGGATAAAAACTTGTCACTGCTTTCAGGTAACCGTAAGTAAGGTCATCTTATCATATCAACAAGTTTTTATCCTGTCGACTGAGGGCGGGAGATCAAGGCTATTACTTTGATTATCGAACATTTTTTTGTTCCTAGTTATTGTGTCTACTAGTGTCTGTTGAATATTTAACGAAATGTCAACACGCATGTCATGAAAAATCTTTCTTAATTCCATTATTTGAATCGTCCAATTAATAAAATATGTATCTTAGTAGACAAGTCTTCTTTTCTTTTTCCTATTATCTATTTATTTTCTATTTCCTTATACAGACGTATTTGAGAAGCACTTGTCCATCGATACGTATTTGTTGCCTTGTTGGACAATAAAATACTGACCATTTTCCATTATTTGAATAACACAGTGTCTAAAGTGAAATAAAATTTAGTCATTGTTTAGTGGAGATTAAAATTAGGTTTTTTTTAGAACGTTTTTTTGATAAAAATTAATGAGATTTGTAGTTGAAAAATTGTGGATTTCAAGAAATATATGATTAAAATTAATTATTGATTTAGATTTTGATTATAATTTGAATTTGAATTTATATCAAACATGGTTTAAAGTGCATATACTCACCTCAGGAGGGGAAAGTTGATACAAGACGGTGGACAAGAACTTGGAGCCAAAGACGAGAGAGGTTGGAGGTTTGTCCTTTCCTTTACCGAATGAGATTTGACTGTCCATAAAAGTATGATCCATTTGTCGATTGCTCTGAATAATTTTAAATAATTATGGTTAATTTATTATCAAAGAATAAAAGTGATTATCAGTAAATTAGAAAGGTTGGAAAAAAAAATATTCAAAATTCTCCCATTATGTTTTATCAAAAGCAGAGACATAAAGGTGCGTAGGTGGTGCAACGGCAATAGGCCTCGGTAATGTGGGGCACCAAAAAAATAAATTTTGTTATATATTTTTGGTTCTAGAAGGGTAAAACACCATTTTGAGAATTTTTTTTTTTTTTGAAGAGACATCATTTTAAAATGTCACACATGACCCTCAAAATTTCAAGGTCGATCCTGATGAAAAGTAAAACCTAGATCCTTAATCGCACTATGGCTTCATTTTTAATGAAAATCAAAAAATTCAACACGACATGCAATAAAATTCTTGAGGGAGGGTAGCAATAGGGGGTGGCTAGATTAAAATTCGTTGAAATAAAACATCGATAAAATTATCATTGAAATTCATATAATTTTTTTTCAAAGGACAGATTAATAATTTCTCTTATTTAAATATAGATCTTACAAGAAAAAAACACAGAGAAATAGCTTGCCATTAATTACCTCTTGAATAATGGTAGGAACATTAAGGTGAGGAGCAGGCATGAAGGCCGTGACAAAAATAGCGACAGAAATTTTCTGAGGGAACATTTCCATAGCAACAGAAATGGAAATGCCACCCATGCTATGGCCTACTAGAACTACCGTATCATCTGGTGGCAAAGACGCCACAAATTCGATCAGTGGCTTATAGTAGTCGAAGAAAGAGGTGAGCTCCTCCACTTGTGTCGGATGAACTCCGGCAGCCGCCATGTCGAGGGAGGTGACATGGTGGCCTTCGGCACGCAGTAGTGTTGCAACTTTGTACCAACTCCATGCCCCATGGCATGCTCCATGAACCAGCACGAAGTGCGTCTTTTTTAGGGTTTTCTCCATTCCATTATTACTCGTACTCTTCATTTTGGTCTTGTTTTATGATGAAGTGTTTGTTTGGGACAATTACATAATGGTTATATAAATATAATGCAAGTTGATGTTTCCACTAATGAAGCTTGTTACTTCACCAAAGTATAAAAAATAAAAATAAAAAAGAAGAGGATAAAATAAAAACTTCTTGCGTGCTCGTATTTTTTTTTTATTTTTATTTTTTTGAAGTAGACCTAGATTTTTCTATAAGCAACTACTCGTTGAATAATAAGCATGTTGAAGATAAGACGCAGAGCTTGTATATGAGTGATTATTTTAAAAGTAATTTTTTGAAAATACGTATTGATAAAATGTAGGTAAAAGTTATGAGAAAATATGAAAACTGAGTTTTTAGAATATATAGTTTAAAATGATATAGAGAAAAGTAAGCCCTTGTTTGGGAGCCATTTTGGCCCAATTTTACTACAAAATGTGAACGTTTGTATTTGTCAATGGGGACCCGCTTGTGCATTAAGTACTGATTACACTTAAACCAATTTACTAGATTGCCATTATTTTAGTTAAAGAATGAATTTTGTATAAGGGCAAATTGGTCATTTTACGTCATTTAGTCAAAAAGTTTGTGCCCTTCCCTGACACTAACACTGTGTAACGTCTTTAATTTTGCCAAAAATTTCGTACAGAATGCGCATCAACCAAGCACTAATTTTCGTAAACTCACTTATACACAACACTTAAATGAATAAATATGCTTCTCTATCAAGTTTTGACGGGAGAAAACAAAATTCAAAATTTTGTAACATTTTAAATCATAAGAGTACAAGTTAAAAGAGGAGTTTCACACGTATTTATTAAATGTTGTCTTAAGCACATCTACTCTCTCCATGCTAGATTAATTTTCTCAAAAGTCCGATATTTAATAATTTTTTTATTTTCACAATGGGTCTTCAACCAAGAGAAAGAATAGAAAACATAACTAAGTCTTATTTGAAAGTGATTACTTGAAAGTCTTTTTTTCTGCACTTAGTTTTAACCACACTCTTCAAAAAGAAATATTTTCACGTTTTCTTATAACTTTTTCATAATTTTTAGATCATTCCTCCAAAGAAAACACTTACAAAAATCATTTTTCAAATAATTCTTTCTCACGCAAAGACTAAACATTTTTTCAAGACGAATTTTGGGTTGACTACTTAAATTCTTTTTCAGTAGTCCGCCAATTTATTATGAGATATATTAAAAGATCTAAAACAACTAGTAAACAAAATTAACTCAATCACAACTTAATGTTATTGTTATTGTGGTCTTGTTTAATCTAGTCGATTATAGCGTATAAAACATGTCATCGATTGTTTCAAGTGGGCGTTCATCATATTTTGGTTCCGCCAAGATTGTTAATTGTCTATCTAATCCAAAATTAGAAGTTCTATTCGCTTTAATACTAACTTTTGAGCTAGAGGACTGTGAGAAACTTAACAAGTGGCAACGAACATATAATGACAGATTATTTGTGACAAAATACGATAACGTTGGGAAAAAAAGAACATTGGAGCAAAATCAAGGTTGTTTTTGATTATAGGGGCGGCCAGCCGGCTAATCCTAAATTGTGCATCAAATACATGAATGAATCACAAATGTAAGCTTTTATCACTCAAGTGTGTCGCCTGTAATGCCGCCGGCGCCTCTTTTTTTTTAACTTTTAACACGTTTACTTTTAAGTGCATGTTGTCAAGCTTATATAAAATTTTATTGTAAGTAGCTTATAATTTAACTTACAAGTGCTGGAAATTGGTTATGAGTAAGTTGGTTTGATTAACTTTGACAAATTATTTTCATTAGTCGCATATGGGAATTCTTTGATCTATCAAACATGTTTTACTCCGTGAGTAGATTGCCGTAGTATAATTAGTTTTTCAAAATAATTTTCGGATGAATGAAAAAGTAAGAAAAAAATGAGCTACTTAACTGAAAATGTTAAGATTTGGGATTCCATCTTAAAAGGTCAACCTTGTTAAGAGTAGTAGCCCAAGATCTTTATAAATTGATCTGTGTTTACATCATTTATCGATGTGGGCTATATATCACTTAACACGACCCCGCAAGATGGTGGCTCATTTGAGCAGACCAATCTTGAAATTCACGCGCTCACTTTTGGAGTCTTAATGGGATCGAATCGCTCGTTGGAGCATAATTGGCTCGATACCATGTTAAGAATTTGAGTTCCATCTTAAAAGGTCAACCTTATTAAGAGGAATAGCCCAAAATCTTTATAAATTGGTCTGTATTTACATCAT
>CAIGRK010373788.1:0-10581 GCA_903798315.1 Fraxinus greggii | reverse complement strand
GAAATACGAGACATGAAGGAGGTCAAATGGCCAAATTCAATGTTGACCCCCGTTAAAAGAAATCAAAGCAAGTATTGCCATTCCACAAACACAATACAGAAGATTACGTATAGCTAAAGGAGAAGATTGAGCGCCTTTTGAGACGGGGATACCTGAAAAAATGTGTGAGGAATGATAAAAACAAGTAAAAAGGTTTAGGATCGTCTTTCCCCAACTAGAGTCGGAGTGATAAATGTGATCACTAGCGGGATAGCAGCAGGCGGAGACTCGAATTCAGTAAAGAAAAGCTATGCATGCTCAATGGGGATCTGCTCTATCCAGAAGAATGCGTGATTCTGTCAGAGCATCACGTTCAAGGAGGAGGATTTGATTAGTGTGGCATGCCCCCATTATGATGCACTGGTAGTTGTAGGCGACATAGCAGATTTTGATGTCAAGAGAGTATTGGTCAACGAAGAAAGTGCTGTGAACGTTCTTACGTGGGATGCCTTTCTGGGTTTGAAGATTTCTCCTGAGAAATTGAAAATTTTGACCACCCATCTACAAAGTTTTGGGAGAGCAACTGTGATACAAGAGGGAATTGTGGAGCTTTCGATCACGCTGGGTACTTACCCGACAACCGTGGAAATCATGGCAAGCTTCTTGGTTGTCAAAACCCTTACGGCATACAATGCCATCTATGGCCGACTACTGCTAAATGCTTCAGGAGATATCCCTTCGACCTACCATCAGGCCATGAAGTTCCTGACTAGTAGAGGGTTGGGTGTGTAAGAGGGGATCATTAGGTATCTAGAAATGCTATATTGATAGTATACCAACAAAAGGATCTACACCAGTTATGATGCTGGATGTAGAGCCCTAAATGGGATAGATCAAGCCGCGTGATGTGACCAAAAAAATCTAGTATTGGAAGGACATGAGCATTGGAGCAGATCTGAAATCTTACAAGAAGGAAGAATAGGTAAGATGTCTGGCTAATAGCATGGACGTTTTCGCATAGAGTCCAGGAGACATCCCAGGAATCAGCCCATCGGTTGTCCAGCGCCGTCTCGACGTTCTGCCAAGGACGAAGCCACTGAAATAGAAGAAAAGAAACTTTACCTTGGAGAGGTAAGCTTCAGCAAGAAAGGACATCGAGAAATTGTACAGGCAAGTTTCATCCGAGAAGTGCAATACCCCGAGTGGCTGGCAAATATCATGATTGTCAAGAAGTTAAAGAAGAAATGGGATATGTATGCAAACAACATTGGTCTAAACAAGGCGTGTCAAAAAGACTCATACCTACTTCCTCGAATACAATACTTAATGGACTCTACATCTGGTCATGAAAGGATCAGCTTTCTAGATGTGTTTTTCGGATATCACCAAATTTCTATGGCCGAGTCCATTCAGGAGAAGACATCCTTTATCACTGACTTCAGGGAAATATTGCTATACGGCCATGCCATTCAGACTAAAGAATATTGGTGCGACCTATTAGAGGATGTTAAACAAAGTCTTCCATAGATTGATTGGAGATGTTATAAAGGCCTGAGTCAATGACATAGTGGTCACGAGTACCATGGCTCACAACCACGTAGCTTGCTGCAGAAAGTGTTCAACGTCGCTCGACAGAATAAGCTAAAGTTCAATCCAGAAAAATGTGTTTTTGGTACCACCGGAGGGAAGTCTCTGAGTTTCTTGATCATGCAAAGGGATATTGAGGTGAATCCAGATAAGGAGATGAAAAGCCCTACCAGAAAGAAGGAGGTCCAAAGGCTAACAAAACAGGTAGCAACCCTGAATCACTTCATAAGTAGAGCAACAGAAAAATGTTATCATTTTTTCAAGGCCATGGGGGTTCCTCCAACTTTAAGTGGACCAAGAAATGTGAAGAGTTGCTCGAGTCTTTAAAGCAAGGATTACATCAACACCAATTTTGACAAGTCCATGACTCGGAGATGTTCTGTGTTTCTATTGGCAGTAACACGATGGGCGGTTAGTGATGTGTTAGTAAAAGAATTCCCAATGGCCCAAAGGCCGGTTTACTATGTAAGCCAAGTGATAAAGGGCACAGAAACAAGATATAGCTTGGTCGAGCAGCTGGTGCTAGCATTAGTTGTCGCGGTTAGGAAATTGATGCCATACTTCTAATCTCACATGGTACAGGTGATAACTGATCAACCAATCAAATAGATTTTACGTCGACCAGAAACCTCGAGAAGATTGCCAAAGCAACCTACATGATAGAAGGTGAATTGAAAAATTTTGTGGATGGGTCATCTAATAGCAAAGGATCAGGATCAGAGATCATAATGATAGGACCGAACATCCCGAAGAGTTGGAATATTCGCTATGCTTCGAATTTCCAGCTACAAATAATGATGTCGAGTATGAACCAATGACTATAGGCCTGGGCTTTCCTCGATTGAGATTTGTAGTGATTCTCAGTTGATAGTTGGACAGGTGACAGGGGAATTTGAATTAAAGGACGGAAGGATGGCGGCATACCTGATGAAGGTAAAAGACTTGCGATGAGAGTTCACAAATTTTAAGATAACCAAGGTTCCCTAAAAAGATAATGAGCGGGAACACATTGGCCAAATATGCTTTTGCCAACCCTAAGAATTTTCCTTGCACAGCAAGCGTGCAAGACTTACGACAACTGAGCGTTCAACACACGAACGATGTTGTGAACATAGAGCATGAAAAAAGTTGAATTGAGCCATTGATTGATTATCTCATAGGAGTCAAGGTCCCAGAAGACGGTCTCAATGCAAAACGACCGAGGGCTCGAGCAGGTTTGTTTACCGTCATCGACGGACAACTTTATTAGTGGGGTTTCACCATGTCGTACTTAAAGTGTTTACGACCACGGAGGCATAAGAAGTGGTATTTGATGTACATACGTAAATTTGTGGAAACCATCAAGGGACGACTACCCTCACATTCAAAATTTTACGATAAGAATACTACTGGCCCACTATGAAGGAGGACGCCAGAGAATTTGTTAGAAAATTTGATGCCTGCTAGCGCCATGGGAACATGATCCATATCCGAGCCAAGCAATAGATAGCTATCTTTGGGATACGTCATTTCTTTCTATGGGGAATGGATATCTTATGACCTTTGCCCATGGCCAAGGGGCAAAAAAAAGTTTCTATTAGTGGCAATAGACTATTTTACTAATTAGAAGGCGAAACCACTGGCTGCCATCACGACAGCTAAGATGCAGGGCTTTGTGTGGAAAAACGTCATATGCTGGTTTGGGAAACCTAGAGTGATCATTACGGATAACGGTAAATAGTTTGATAACCACATCTTCAAATCTTTTTGCATGAGATATCACATCAATTATAGGTTGACTTCGGTTGCCCACCTCAATCCAATGGGCAAGCAGAAGTGACCAATAGGACCATACTATGGGACTTGAAGACAAGATTGGAAAGAGAGAGGGCTTTAGGCAGATGAACTACCCAATGTATTGTGGGCATACCATACAACCCCAACGGAACAACTGGCAAAATGCCATTCAAGTTGTCTTTTGGGATGGAAGTCATTGTTCATGTTGAAGTCTTTAGTGAGGCCAGTAAAATAAAGGCAAGCATCTTGACGTTATGGTAGAACTTGATTTACTGGAGGTAGTAAGAGAGATGGCAGCTATAAAGATGGCAGCATAGAGGTGGAAGGCTACAGAGTATTTCAATCGAAGGGTAAGGCCAATGATTTTTCAGCCAGGAGATCTTGTGCTTAGGGATGCAGTGATAACAGGACACCCACCACTAAAGTGATTCGCAACCTTGAAAATTGAGCCTGCAATTTGAAGGACATGAAGGGCAACCCACTATGCAGGCCATGGAACGCTGAGCATCTCATGAAACACTATCAATGAGTTGCATCATAGGAAGATAAGTCATGAATTTTGTAAATACAACAAATGTGTTGCTCTATTAATTTTCCTAATGTAATGCATGCTATAGGGACCCATTATTGGGATTGTCATTGTTATCTGATGAAAGGCATGGACGGCGGTAAATGATGAGGGTGATAAGGAAATGCTAGCCAAGTTGGGATGTCCCGGTGTGCCTTCTGAGCCCCTAAATCTAGGGAATTTATATGTCAATATGTTGCCTCAAACTTTTCCCAACAACTCAAATTTGCTCTATGATCATAGTGGAGAGCCTGCAAAACCAAAAAATTAGTTAATGCCTTAAACCATCAGACCAAGTGCTCTACATTCGACAGAGCCAGGGGCCTAAGATAAGAGCAAGAAAGCTGATAAATTGATTATAAGCTTGACTGTGCTCAACGATCATAGTGAAGAGCCTACAAAACTAAAAACTGATTAAAGCCCTAAACCACTAGACCAAGTGTTCTAAATTCAACAAAGCCCATGGGGATAGACAATGAACTACGAAGCTGAAAAATTGGTTAAGGATCGACAATTGAAATATGAGAATTGAAATCGCTACCAAATCATGTGGCCGACACAAGTGTATCGACTACATAACAATCTACCCATGCCTGCCGATCAAATAACGATCAACGATTAATGGTTGTTATGTAGCCAATGCATCCCCATGGACTTCGCATCCGCTAACAGCCACTCGGTTGAGTTAAAAGAGTTGTGCATGGATAAATAAAAGAAAAAACAACAACAACAACAACAACAACAAGCAATAAGCAACAACAATGTTCCATTAGAATGCAACCATACCAAAAAAATGGCGTGTGATTGTTTGTCCACATCCAAACCAGGAGAAATCGTTAGATAATCGAATTGATTGAAATGAATAATTGTAGAAAATGTTGAAAGACCTAGAACAAAAAACTATGTCAACCCGAATGAGAAGTCTATTCGCCCCCGCCTTGCGATATGTGCCAGAATGTCTTGGACTGAGTGGCTTCGCTCTCCCTTCCTTTATGCTACGCTAGAAACTTATCAAAACCTAAAGGGTCGATGGAAGGGTACCTAGTAAAGATCCACTCCTTGGTCAATTTGACGATGGTGCCATCGCCTCTCCCACGTATGAATGCAATGCTTTAGCGTAATCAGAGGACAATTTCTACGATTCCATAGACACTCCAGGTCTTTGGCATACTCCATTGAAGCTTTGTATCGTTCAAGCTCCTCCTTGGGAGCTCGAGCTAAAATAGATAGTAGGTTATCAATCTGTGTCTCCTGCTTGCGAGCTCGGGCTTCCAAAGCTTCAAGAAGCTTCTTCAAAGAAGAAATTTTCTTTTTATAGTGATTAGCTTCCTTCTTTTTCTCCTTTTTGAGAGTTTTTAACCTGATGATTGATGACGGCTCGACTCGACGAGCCCGGTTTGTAAGGCCACAACCTAGCAAGTAGGGAGGCAAAATGATCAACAACCATTAAGAATGAAAATAAATTAATGTAAAGAATGAAGTACAGTGGGAAACATACCCTCTAAATGTAGACCGCCTGAACCCTTTCTATGTCATCAACACTTCGCTCGGCGATCGCTCTGGCATGGGTAGGCATAATCAAAGACCTGAGCACCCTCATCTTGGAAGAGGCCCGAGTAGGGGAGAATCTAAAATTTGGAAGGGGAGAGCCCTCGTGCTCGAACGGGCAAGACCCGATCTACTTCCTCTAGTCTAAGGTGGTGGAATAGCTTCGGTGGTCTAACTCAAACGTTGGGATGCATCCTCGACAGCATAACTCATTGTCCCCCCATCAGAAGTTTTCTTCCTCTTCACTGGAACGGGGGTCAGATCATCATCACTCTCATGTCCGTGCTTTGGTACAGAGTCCATGATGTCCTCCAAGTTGAATTCCACACGTGCATACATAAGACATAAGGTAAAGTCCATCAAGCTCAGGGAACAAGAGATGAATGTGCTCACAAGTATGAAATTAAAAGCAAAATATGTGAGAACCAACCATCAGTAGGGACAGGCAGAGACTTCAACACCTCATCTAAATCAAAGTCCATATCTGCATGCGCAATATTGAATTTATCAGGGAAAAAACTAAGAATACATACAATTATAAAAGTACAAGCAGGGCTAAGAGACTTATTGGTAGATCGATCGATCCCCACTGTCAACATATTTCTCACAGTCAAAACTGACCCTAGGTCGGGTGCAAGATGTGGTGTGTCAATCACTTGCTAGATTTGCTCTCTTAGAAGATGAGTAAGCTCGACTTAACTATTGAAAAGACGAATGAGGATGTCTTCAATTGGTATTGAAAGGGAATTGACCCTCGGAATGTCGAACAAAGAATAATCGAGATTTCCACCTGCTATTGAAATTCCTAAATTTTGGAAAGTGCAAGGGGACTCTAGAGGTGAAGAAAACAAATGCATTATACTAAGTCAGCTCATGCATTGCAGAGACACGCCTAAAGAGGTTTACTAAGAGTGTGATCTTCTTGCTAAGGCAAACGTACAAGAAATACAACGCCTTCCTCCATGCGTTCGGATTTATCAGACTAGGGGTGAGGTAAAATTCGTTAAAGATTGATACGAAAAAGGAAGATGGAAAATCGAAAGCCACCATCCATAATGTCTTTGTACTCAGTAATTTCACGAGGGTCGGACCCTAGAAGCCTTCCTTTGGGCCTAGGGGTTTTATAGATGTAATGTCAACACAATCGAACTTGCTAAATGATTTTTCTAGTTTAAGTGGGGAATTATAAAGGCTATAGCATTTTGGAATCTCAAGAACCACCTCCTCACCTGAAAATCTCATCCAATTTCTAAGTTTTAGTTTAAAGACTTAGTCGAACCAATGTGTCTCTTGAGATAACTTGGTTGGAAAGCATTTATTTCAGCCAAATGGGATGGACTATCGGAACCATGAAAAATTTCATCAACTTCTCGGGGAAGGCCGTCGGTGGGGCTGGGTGATGAGCTACCAACTCACCGACCGGTCGACGGGCACTACGGGTCAACTTCCATCTACCGGCAAGGCCGATGTCGATCTCGGTCAACCTATTCGATGATGGACTGATCGATTTGCCCACTCCCTCACTATCGCTCTCGTTGGATGAAGAAGTTATGATAATTTTATATATGACAGAAGGGAAGAAAACCAAAATGACAAAAAAAATATTAGGACGAAGAAAGGAAAAAGTTACCTTGAGAGTTAGAGGGAGAGGATATTTTTTGCAAATGGAAGAATGAAGGCATTTGGGAGGTTTTCATCTCTTTATATAGAGAGAAAATTAGAATTTTTGGGGGGAAATTTCCCTCCAAAATCAAGTCCATACATGGGGTGCCATTTGTAAAGTATTTTACTACCCTACGCCACTTGGACCTCTCGACTTGCTTACATTGAACCAAACGTTACAAAAAAAAGCCATCCATCAACGTAGAAGGATAAGAATGCTACCGCTTATCGATATCATCGACAAGAGGTAGAGGGTCTAGTGATATTGGAGGCATCAATAGTTATCTACTATGACCAATATGAAGAAGGTTATCCAATCTATACTCTGTATAAAACACCCCACGCAGGGCCGCCTACCGCTATGGGGCCCTCTACATTCATGAGGGCTGTTTACCGCTATGAGGCCCTCTATATTCATGTTGGGTAGCCTATCACTATGAGATGCTCTACATTCATGATGGGCTGCCTACCGCTATGAGGCTCTCTACATTCATGTCGGATCACCTATCGCTATGAAACCATCTACATTCATGCTGAGCCACCTATTATTATGAGATCAATGCAACACTTAACCATAAGAATACCATTAAGTTGTATAGGAACCAATCAGCGGTTATCACGGGCACAACCAACAGCTGCAAACATTGAGATCCACCACCCCGGACGTGGGGGTAGTGGGAAGCGTTAGGTGGGACACGTGTCACAATAACCGCTCGGCAATTATATGGCTTCACACGTCTATAAATACTCTTGAGACTAGACATGTATGGATCTTGGAAACTCTGGCAATTTGAATACTTATTATTTTTCCTCTTCATACGTTCAAAAACAACCGACTAATTCTCACAATGGAGATACAACGGGGGAGGAAGCCACAACCTTATTTTGCAGGTAACGTTCATTCATCGGAGTAGCTGAAACACCTTGCACAACTATTTCAACAACATTCACCAAACATTTGCTGAAGAAAATGGTGTTGACTCAAAGTGTAAATAGAGATGTAGAAGAACCTCGAAAAGGCAAAGATAAAGGGAAAAGGAAGAAAAATCATTAAGAATATACATCCAAAAAATAAAGCAAGTACGAATCCGATGGGAAATCGTTGAAGAAGGTGAATCCCAATTATGTACTTCATTTTTGTTTTGCCTAAATTCTTTCTAGTATGAAATGCCGTGTATAGGTATGTTGGGTTGATTTAATTGGTTTTTCATGACTTAAATATATTAAATTGTGACCTAATTTTAGTTTATATAAGACCAGAAAATCGTGTGAGTAATCCCGCGATCATAGTTTATTTTTCTTTGTTTAAATGAATTACAATGTCAAATTTAGTGTACGAGTATGTTGGACATGATGTGAATGAAATTTTTGTGACCTGATTTTGGTCATTTGTGACCTAATTTTAATACAATACGATCTGATTTTGATATAATGTGACCTAATTGTGGGTATAATACGAGTTAATATCCATAAATTTTGACCTAATTTCTTATTACGGTCTAATGTTAGGTTTTGAAATATTTTCTGTTAAATGTGATTGGTTGTGAGCTTGATTAAGTGGGTATGTGGAGGAATATATTCATTTGATTGCAAATGAAATTTGTCAACATGGTTAAAAGATGTGCTTTCATAAATTTGGTGTTAGTTTTTTGTGACTTCAAGTCTGGTTTAGTGACCATAAATTTCAATTAAGATAATGCAAGTCAAAATTTACTTGAAACCATAACACATGCTGGTATACACTCAAGTAGGTTGTAGGTCAATTATTTGTATTATCTTTGTGTAATTTTGCATGTCACAATACTAGTGTCTTCATAGGTCACAATGAATTATTCGATAGAACGGGTCACAATCACAGTAATAGTAACAGAAGAACGGGTCACAATCAACCAATTATAGGTAACAAATACTGAATAAATCGTGTTTGTGTTTCTTCTTGTGACCGTTATACAATTGTGATTTTAATGACATGCCTAACATTTTAATTATGCAGGAATGGAAACACCTTATCAAAACATTGTTGGTTCCCGGCCCCCGGGGAAGATTATCACCAGCGCTATAGTAAATGTGATCACAAACTTTTGTCTAACGAGCCGTAGACAAATATTGTAACTGGCCTACCACAATAGCAAAATTGCTAAGTCACTTTCGTTATATTACAACAATAAAATTCTTATTTCATGTTGTGTAGTTACTTAAGGATTGTCTTTTTAAATAATTACAAGCGTGATTGTGAAGTTTTCGTCATTAAGTATGCATGGTACTTGTTCTAAGATGATCTCGCGAAATTTCCATGTCGTTCGATGCTATCAAAGTCAGGCTTGAAATTACATCTTTGTTGTTTAAAAAATAGATAAATTGGACAGATTGAAAGGCGAGGAAAAATGAAGACAGGTGATGGATTTTTTTGTAATTGGAATATTTGACAATGATTTTCCAGTTATGATGTTTATGTAGACAAATATTGGCTGTTATATACTTGTGGATGATTATTTTCGCATTTTTAATACTACAGATGGATGGTTTTTATGATTATTATTGCATTTCGAGATTTTTTCGATTTATGATTTTAATGTATGAAATCAGTATACCTAAACGAAAATATTCAGGCTTATATCCACTGAATTTATATTACATATTGTCAAAAAATGTTGATAATGAAAACATAGACCTGATCACATACAATCACAATTAACATATACATGGTCATAAAAAATCACTGTAACACAAATCTGGTCACAAACAACAAAAAAACACATCCAATATATCACATTCATGAGACATTTTATGAAATACAAACTCCTATTTAAAACTTATGACCTGATAAAAGAGACCCTTGTTTAAATTTATGAAATGTAGACTCGTGTTAACATACTCCTATTAACACGGGCTTGGTCACAAGCAGTCATTGTTAACACAAGTTTGCTCACAAACAATCATAGTTAACGTCAACCTGGTCACAAACAGTAATAGTTAATACACTCCTGATCACAAACAAACATGTTCAGAAACAAGAAGAAATGGAGTATACTTGATAGATGTTAATGCAATTGAAATAAAAAAATACTTCATAGTTATGTGACCCAAAATTAGCTGGAATGAAAGGGGAATAACTTGATTTTGAAATATGGAGATTCGGATTCGGATTCAGTTGATTGTTCAGTCAAGATGTTTTGCCAACTTCAATCGGCAGAATTTCAAAAGTCAATGACGGCATTGTGACTTAATCGCTGAAAAGATGTTGATGAAATAGAATCATCAATTTATAACCAATTTGTATGATAAATTGTTGAAGATTTTGTAATGAAAGGGATGAATCGTGTTTAGAGAGAGAGATGAGTTAGAGATAAATGTAAGGTGAGAAAAGATATGTGAGGTGAGAGAGTTTCCTATAAGAAAAAGAGAATAAAATATATATTTTAGGATAATGATAATGATTGTTAATTATCCTTATTTAAGTT
>CAIGRK010373713.1:0-13876 GCA_903798315.1 Fraxinus greggii | reverse complement strand
TCATTAATGTGGACTTGCATGGGCCCATCATATGCAAGTGGGTAGCATGTAATTGTAGGATGAGTGATCAGACTGGAAGGAAGTTGGTAGAATTCTAACTTGTAGGATGAGTGATCCGTCTGGTAGGAACTGGTTAGAATTCTAACTCCAAGTACCAAATAACCCATATACATTTATGTTGCTAAATCGACCATAGAAGGAAAGTATTTAGTACCTTACGGAAACTTCTCAACATCTTACTAATAATGGTATTTTCATACAATAAAAAGACCATAATTCCATTATTTGCTTCACAAAAACAGCTAATTGATAACAGGATTACAGGTCTTAATCGTGCTAATAATAGACATGTAACTGACATACATAAAGACAAAAGTTGTTTTAAGTTTAATGTTATTATCTCCTTGTTTTAAGTTTAATGTTATTATCTACACCGTTCTACATCAAATTGATCAAAACTCTATTGCATACGGTTACAGTAATGATCACATACTTTCACCTACAAGCTCTTTTGCCCAATTGTTACCAACATTCAACTTAAGTTCTTCTTTAAGGGGGAGATCTTGGGTTCAAATCACTGGGAATGCAAATTAAATCCACGTTGGGGTCCAACCTATTAATAATGACGCATGGAATAGCCCTTGACGAAAGGCTTGAAAAGCACCGCGTCAAATCTCCTCCAAATTGTCTAAAAACCTATTCTTATTTTAATTTCCATCTCAATGATTGCACATATTTCTACTCGAAAGTTTGCATAGTTCAATAGATCTTCACATAGTAACAGTCTCTTGGTTATCCAGGCATATCACTTAGCTAAATGAGCTATTCCGAAGTTTTGCCATAAAGAGAGTTTGCAAAATCTTAAAATGGTCTATTGATTTATTGCTGTATTTTAACATCTTACCATTTTAATGAATTTCTGCATTCAACAGTTAAATAAAAAAAAAAAATAACCGATCACTTGAAACCATACCTTCTTGTGGGCAAGTGTGGTTGGAAATTTCATTTGGAGAAGTGCCAGAGCAAAAAGATTTGGCAAAAAGCTGAATGCCTCTTAACCTCAAAAGAACGTTTTGAGAATTTTGTGCTCGGATACTTTGAATGACATTTAGCAACAGCGACAATATAAAACCACAAGAAGATTTGAGTTCCTCGTATAACGAACCAAGGCTATAATTTGGAGTCAATGAATTCTTTCGGGATCGAGCAGCAATTTCGGCTGACATGAGGGAATACTTAAGTGTGTCCCATAGAATCACTGAGTGGTTTACCCTTCCAGATCCCTTATCCACGCCAGGAAAGCACATTCCACTCAGTACACTGAACACAGGTTCAAGATTTGGTGGTGTCGTCACATTTTGTTCAAATGGAAAAGCTTTCAGAAGCTCGTTACTTATAGCAACATCAGCAGCGCTTTTTAAGAGACACAAACCGTCTTCGAGAAAAAGGGAACTAACTTTACTATCCGACAAGGATGAAGAGCTAGAAGCCTTTATAGAATTAACAGTTTGAATAGATGGTGGATGAACCTTTCTAAAATCTCCAAGTGATGCCGGCAGTACAGAGTTTGCAAGTCCCCGGCATACAGGACAGAGAAACTCTCCCTGGAAAATTAATTCAAAATCATCAAAATATTCTGCTATTCAAAGTTCAGAAGTTAATTTTTTTTTATTTTGGAGAAGCTTCAACCTGTTCAGGATCCACAATGTGCCCTCCTTCAAAGGCAATTCTTCTGGTATATCTGCATGGTAGCAAATAAAGTAAGAACAAAAACAATGCCCTTTGAAATCACATCAATACTACTTTATAGACCTTAATAGTGCAATTTATATGTATATAAAAGAGAAGATATTTGGGTTAGAACTTCAACTGAAGTATAACCACAGTGCATGCAGTTCAGAGTCTGACAAAAGAGTAGCAGTGGCTCCCAGTCCATAACACATACCAATTTGTTTTCTCATGAATGACGAAGTTCAAATCATCACCTCTTTATTTACTTAGTTAACCAATGATTAATTTATTTGCATTCTCATGTAAACCGTACTCAAAATTGAAATTTAAAACTGCACAACGCATAAATTTCCCCTACTTTATTGAATTAGTTTTTTGTGCCTTTGTGATGCCCGACAGCACAGATGTCCCAATAAAGACAGCAGACTGGAAGATGTTTCCACAAGGCAAGGATATGAGTCCTTTTCTACTACTATTACTATTATTTTACTTTTTTCGGGGCGAGGGGGCAGGGGAAGCAGAAATGGCGTGTACCTTTCCCTCAGGGATGATAAATAACGATCAAGACATCCTTGATGCACAGCATGCCCACAGGAAGAGACATAAATTCCCCCATTGCCGGAAGGACCAAATCCATTGCATTCTGGATGCAGCATATTGGATTCTGATTGTGTTCTGTCCCTCAAAGAACGGTTGTGCTCTGAAGCCGAAGAATTGTCCAATGCCTCTCTGGACAGCGCAGCAATGTATTTACCAAGCAAAAGAGATTCAGCATTACTGCTTCTCTCCAGGTTGACTCCAGCTATAGAAAGATTTCCAACAGGCCTTTGAGAATCCTTGTCACACAAACTAGCACGAAATTCTCTAATCATCAAATACATATGTTCTTCTAATGGCTCAAGGGAATATGCTGTCTTCTCCTTCATATCTGTCGATATGCAAGGGAGATGAACACTTCCTATTGAAGGGAATAACGCCCGAATAAATTCCAGAAAAGCATTCATTTCCCTAGTTTGTCCTATTGAAGCAAAATCATTCAAAGTATTCTGAACCATATCCATCAACTGAGAAGATGAGACCATTTCAGAGTCACCAGATACACCGCTCCTTTGGAATAAATCAATTGTTGCTGTGCTATTAGAAACTTGCTCCTTCCCAGTACGGCTAACATGCTCCCACGACGGCGGGCCTTTGTCCACAAAACTCAGAACCCTGGATTTCTTCATTAAGAGTGTAGATAGGAAATCAGAATGATATCATATGACATGAAAATTGATTAATGCTTCTCCGAAAGCTTCATTGAGGCAGTTTAATTTAAAAATAACAAACAGATGACAAAAACACATGCCAGAGAGTACATTACCTGGAGAAGAACTAAGAATGATATGGGACATCTAGAATTGGGGTCATGACAAAGAGAGCAAACAACTTGAGCTGATTCTTGGGGATTGCTGACATCAGAATCACATGATAGTTGCCCAGATCTAGAACCATCCATTTCATCATCTGAACTGGAATTAATGCTTGCCAAAAACTTGGACTGCTGGGCTCTCATTTTCTCCTATATATCAGTAATACTGAGCACTTAAAAAATGCAATTTTCAATAGATAAAAATGGTAAAATCAATCAGAAAGCTAACTTGGGGCGGTGGGTGGGACACTCTGGTCCTATGTCAACTTCCATCTCAAATTGACTGGAACGAGTTACCTTAACAACTCACATGTTAACATGCAATCAAGCAACCAAACAAATAAAATGCAATAACAGCAGTCTACCAGGGTTCTTCAATTAAGATTTCTTTTTATTGGCATATCATTTTATAATAGTATGGATACCACCCTCCGACCCAACCACCACCACAGAATGTGTGATTACTGCTGCACATGAACTCCAGTCAGTTGTGTTGAAAATAGGAAGATGTCCATTTGCAACTTGAATCATCTAGCAAATAACTGAATACTAAACTCAATTTTAAAAAATTGTCATTCATAAAGGTAGCCAGTGGAATTTTCCAACATATTTATTCACACTACAGCAATATATATTGGTAAAGAAAGGTTATGAGATAGAAAAACAATAAATATAACAATTTTTGAATAGTTAACATTCTGATTGTGTGAAAATATATACAGCCTCAAGCATGCCATAGTCACACGTTCCGCATCTCAAATTTGGAAAATAAATCATTTCAAAATTAAACAGGGAATCCTATTTTCTCTTTTAGCATAACCAGCAACCATTTTAAAGTAAAAATAACGTCTTACCAATATGGCAGCTTGTCTTTCTCGAGCCTTTGCTTTGCGCTTTTCACTATCAGAAGACGATGCCATGTCATTAGTATTACCACGATGAATGGACACTGAAAGTTGATATGCTAATTCAGGTTCGAGTTTATGCAACGAAGTCATGCATCCAGGTTCAAGCTCCACAAACTTCTTGAGTAGATTCAGTATTAAAGGTGAGAGACAGAAATTGCCAGGTTCCAGGAAGTTCTCGGCATTTTCTTTCTCATTTATCCTCATCAACAAGACAAGAAGTGACAACATGCTCTGATCACCATACTTATTCATGCATATTTCTTCATTGGCAAATGCCAAAAATGGAATCACATCATTTGCATTGCATAACAGGTCACCATATTCCTTCTGTACTTGACAGACATCCAGGGCTAGTGCCAGTAAATGCAGTGCATTTAAAAGAACACGGTCGGGAGCCCGAGACGGTGTGAGTTCATCGGTGAAAACAGCATAGAAAAGAATGGCACGGACAATTTGAAGGAGTGTTTTACAAGTAGCTATTTGAGAAATTCCCCTGAGAGGGTAATAAATCTTTGTCCATTTAGGAAGCTGAGTTGTCAATGCAGAAACATTACAAAACCGAAAGTATCTTTCTTCTGCAGCCTGTAGGTCTCTCGAGTTCCAGCGAGGATGATATAAATCGAGTTCTTTCCAATATGCAGATCTCAATTTATACATGCCCTGAGATACAAAATGAAATTAGGATGGCCTAGCCTGTTTATTCTAGTTAACAACAAAAGCAAGTTTCACTTTTCATATTAAAAAATCAACCTGAGTCATGCCAGATGGATTGGAATATTCTGCAATTGTTTCCAATATCTCCTGAAGTTCACCAATTTTGGAAAGATCTCGAGGAAGAGATTTCACCAGCTGACTACGAGTGGCATCTCCAATAGAGAGCTTGTATACCAACTCTCTTTGCAAACATTGAACAGTAGTTAGCCCACAAAACCTCCTTTCACTCACTATTTGTATTAGAAGAGTCAGCATTTCTGCAACTAGAGTTGATTCATGCCTGAAAAAGTAGATTGAACAAAAATGGTCATCTGAGCGAGGGAAACTATATTCAGCCTTATCCCATGAAGTAAATCAAGTAGTAGCCTACAAGAAGAATGGATAAATTAGCAAGGAACCCATAGTATTGGAACAGATTTTCTGGCGCGTGGGAAGGTGGGTATTTTATGCAACTTCTAATTTTCACACACACAAAACTAATGGATTTCTTATCAGTCATATCATATGCTTAAAGTAGGAACTTGATTAAGACAGCTAAGTAATTAGGGTTTATTTTATAGATTTTCTAGTTTTATGTTATTTCTTTAGTTATTTCCTACTTAACTTACACTAGTTAAAACCTATAAAACAAGGGGCTTATGCATTGTATTTTACATGCTTGACTACTGAGGGTTTGTTTGAGCCCCAACTTTTGGGGGAATAGATTTTGTAATAGTGATGTTTTGAAGAATGTGTAACTAAAACGTAGGAAAAAGTTTTGGGTTTACTGGTAAAATTATTTTATTGAGAGAATATTGAAAATAAATTTTGAAAAAAAATGAGTTTTTAAAGAATGAAGCTCAAACAGCGACCGAATAAAAAGTAATTTTTTCTCTCCCCCCTCCCTTCTCTTCTTTTCCCCTCCCTCTTCTCTTCTACAATTCTAGTTCTTGTTTGATCGTGTCCATTGTCAAAAAAACTTTTTCTAAATAAGTTGATCGTGATGTTAACCTCCACTATTTATTCATCTTATTGGTTCTTTTGCCCTCCTTTTAATCCAACAAGATAAATTTGAGTCAGCTGATCATTTTATAAACTACTATTACTCCCATATTTTTTCGAAGCAACTAACAACTATGCTGTTTATATTTTCAAAGCACCGATTTTGCCTCAAACGCGTGCTTGGACACTTGCAGGTTGCATGTCAGACTTTCAACCCTCACCATGTGGTCAATCTTGACTTGGAAAAAATGATTAAACTTTACCACAAAATCCACAAAAAATATTACGACAAAAACAAAGTGTATAAAAATATGGATCGACTATGAGGTGTCAATGAAGTGTTTAAGGAATGCGAGATCATAAAAAATATGTAATTCGCAAGAACAGATATATCTCCAAATCCAAATCAACAGATTTGATTTTAGGTACAGCGGTATGAATACAAGCAGCCACCAAGGTGAATCATCCCAAATCAACAATAAATAAAAATTCATGAATAGCCTCATATACATGAGACGAAAGAACATATGCACCATTAAATATTATTTATTTTGGAGCCTCAGCCTATGCCAAGCCTTGTTGCATAAGCCACATCATGTAAACCAGTAATCATTAACATTATTCTCATTCATGGCTCCTGATATTTGAAACTAGGATGTTGAGTGATTCAGCACTTACAGGAAACCAAATTGGCGTATACCACAAATTTCATACACTTGACACATGCAAACCTTTATATTTTTATAATAACACACCCTAGGTGTTGTTTCCCAGTATCTCAATATTTGTAGAAAAGTTTCAAAGTTTTATTCAACTCAAGCATCAAGTCAGCCTGAACTACCGAAAAATAACTGCTTCAGACTCGGATAATAAACTAACTATGGTAAATGGACAATATTACTTGTTCACTACAACAGTTGACATTATAGATTAGCCTTGACGTATGGAGACACCCTTGTAGGTACTCAGTAGTAAATTCTATATGAGAAATGTCCCATTCATCTGAACTTCGAAGATTGGGTACTAGCTTATTCCACCAATGGCCAACAATTAGATCTACAAAGTAGAAACACACCCTTAACAAAGTATGCATAGAATCTAGGATAAATCACGCATGAAACCATGATAAAGGCTTCACTTTTGAGGAAATAAATTGCTGAGGAGGAGGAGAAGAGAAAATTACGTACTCACTAGACGGTTTAAGATTCAAGGACAGATAGTTCGATAGCCCAAAACGTTCTAAAATTCTCTTGACATAAAGATCGGCCGGAGCTAATGCAGCACAACACTGCAGCAAGAAAAGATCAAGCTCTTGACCCTGTTCAGACCTGCACAAACAAGTTTAAAAGAGGAAAGAGTTCTAAGACCATAACAAAATCACAAAATATAACTGTAAAAACAGAGCTTTCAATGATCTGATACATAATAGAGATTCACATACCAGCGAACTGAACGATAGCACTCGCTAGATAATATGGGAACATCCCCATGCCTACGCCACATTCCAGCATGGACCTCGGCACAGAACACCCTTATTCGAAGGGGATGCTCCATCACAAAGACAGAAAATCCATAAGGGTGGCAACCTCCTATAATGTGCCCAAGAAAGTCATTATATATCACAGACGACCTATCTGTAGCCCTGGCACACGTCACATCCAACGATGCTGATTCACCATAACATTGTTTGAGTGCTCTCCGCAGAATCATCGAAAGTAACTGATGCAAGGGAATATGAACTGAGATACCCTGTGAACTAACATCATACATGACATCAGGCCAATCTGAGAAATTCAGAAATCGGAGGCCTTCAAACTCAGCGGAACTTTCTCCATCCAACATACTGTCGTCACAACCTCCAAGGTCAGCTTCTTGTCCAATAGGTCGGCCGCACTCCAATCCTACACCAACGTTAAAACCACCATGGGATGGTGAAGAACATCCTTTACTAAATACTTCACTTGAAATTGTAAGCTTACTATCAGATGACGTGAACGATTTAAAAATGGGCCTGCCTCTTCTGAACTTAGAAAGTGTTCTTTTTAAAGCAAAAAAATTATTACCAGAGCCATTATTTGATTTTGGAGACAAGACTCTGAGACAGCCAACCGTGTTATCGATTACCAACCAATTTTCAATAGCCTTCAAGCACTCAAATGTCAACCATAAAGCAGATGGTGGAATAGGAATATAGTCAGCGGCCTTGGATAAATGATCAAATGCGTTCTTCCCTATAACACTACCTACGGAGCTTTCCTGCGATAGCCTTCCCACTTTTGCATGTCTTAGGTTATCTTGGTCTTCAAACTCTGGTTTATAAGCGCTGAAGAAAGCATCTTCATTAGTCTCCTCATTAGTATTCACAGAAAATGCTCCAGCGACTAAGAGACAAAGAATGTTGGATATGGAGTGACATAAAAGAAAAGGCAGATGAACATTTTCATTTTCTTCTTCTATGGGACTACCAACTTCTCGCTTTTGAGGGTTCATTCCTTGCACAGAAGCCAATAATCTTATCCACGTTCTAACTAAATCTCTCCCACCATGGCATAGGTATTTGGATACAACAGAGTGACTCATGACAAATCTTATATGTTCAACCACACGAACAGTAGTTTCATACAAGTTTGACCATTTAGCAACCTGCAAAGAAACTAAATTCAACCTTCTTTTATGCAAAAAGAACTTAGGGCAAACATATAAACAGACTCCACTAATAAATAACAAATCACAACACCATTAAAATGATCAGAGCTGGGCGACCACAGCCAGACAAAGGAGAAACAATATCACAATTCAAAGAGTTACAATTAACACATTACATAGCTAGAAGTATTATACAAACACATCGGTTGATATCAAAAAGCCTCCAAGAACAAGAACAGAAAAAGAACCATGATGAACAACTACATTAAATAATCAGTTCCTAAGAAAATCACAAATGTGTAAACTACAATTGAAAAATGTTACAGACATTTTAAGAATTTCCCTCTGAATCCTTACGACAAAATATAACACTCTTCAGAGATCTCTTGAGAAGGATCACTACGAAATATCTTAATAGTAACTAAATATAAGTAGAAATTAATTTAATTGATTAAGAAGTCCACATATTCACTAAATTTTAATTTGACAACTTAAAAAGATTTGGTGTCCAGGTCTTGCAGCATCTAAAACCATGATCAGACTCGGTGTAGCTTCTCACGTGGCTTAGATAGTGAGAAATGAAGATAAGAATAAATATACGATTTAGATTATATTTGTTATAATTAGATAATCATAACAAATATAATTTACGTGATATAATTTAAGTCAAATCTACTTTAAAATCCTATTTAAATCCTATATTTATTCTTATCTTCATTTCCCATCATCCTTTTGTCTCCTCAGCTTAAAATTCATTTTTGCTCTCCAAAATCATTGTCATAGCCACCTGTTTTGCTGGATTATTTCTCTCCAGTGCCCACCATTTCATTTTGCTCTCTCAAATGTCTACCACCTTTTTTATTTCCCTTTCCTAAGCTGGAAAAAATGAGGGAGAAGAAAGGTTATTTTTTTCATCCGATTTTGAAAATTCAAATTTTATGGTTTTGTATTTGTTTGTAGTTGAAGCGAGGGGAGAATCCATCGGACCTCTGATTTTTCTCCGGAGAGATGAGACTGTAATGAAAACTCTGACCATTTATTTCTGCTGAAAATAAGGTTTCTGGTAGGTGATTAAAAGAAGAATGAAAGCCACCGACGGAAATCAACAGATGAATGCCATCTCTAATCTATCTGAAGGTCAAGATTTAGCTACTCTTTATCTGTATCGATGTTATATGTTTATACATTTTCTTGATTTCTCCTAAGAAACCCTTGTAAAAATCGTAGATTCTAACACAGTATTTGGCCGTTCTTATTCTATTTACTTTTCAATTCTCATGTTTATCAAAACAATTAAAAGCTTGATTTTAAGCTATTTATTTCAATTTTACTCGGCCAAAAAATATTAACATTTATCAATTTTTATAGCGGTGCAATTTTGAGAACCAACCAGAGGAAAAGCCCCCTGGTTAGTAGAAAAACCAAGGAGATTCTCCCTGGTTTTTCGACCAACTGGGGGTATCCGGCATTTGGCCAGAAACCAGTGGGGAGAGATCTCCCTGTTGGAGGTGGGGGGATGGGTCCGCCGTGGACGGGTGTGGAAGAAGAAACATTTTATTTTTCCCTCTTTTTTCTTAGTTCTTACCTTTTTTCGTTTTTCAAGTTCTGTTACTCTTGCTGTCCTAAATTTTTTTTAGCGAGATAATGTACGTTGACTATTTTGTCCTTAATTAAATTATTCAAATGAAGGTAAAATTTTGGTCAGCTAACAGTCTTTTGGATGGAAACTATCCAAACGTCCTTCTGGCCCACATTTATTAAAAAATTGGAATATATGTACAAGATTATAAGGTTTGGGACCTAGAGGCATATTTTTGAAAGGCTTGAAACCTCGACTGCAAATTTTCTTCTGTGTTTGTTAGCAAGCTATACTTCTATTTTTTTTAATTTGTTTTAGATTTTTTAAGATGGTGTATGATAATGTATGGGCATATTCTCATACTTTTATAATCTTTTGAATTATTTACCAGTCTATCTTATAAATTACGACTCAAAGCATCTCAAGGCTTATGCCGTGCCTCATATAGGCAAAATGCCTTGGTACCCAATTAAGCCTTTTTCAGCACTTCCTTTTAGCTACACAATATATGCCATTATGAAGTATATTGATTTTCTAGGATATTATTTCCGAGTCTTGACTTTGTTACTCAGTCAAGCCGATCAAAGTTGTTAAGTATAATCAACAACATCACCAAGTCTCAGTTCTAATCTTCAAATCTCGACTCCAGTTAACGCCATCATACATGACATACAATTTTGCAACACAAAAAAATGACAGCTTCATATTATCATCGAAAGTGTGTTCATCTGAATGGGAAATAAGCATAGCCAGAAAAAATAAGAGGAAAAAGAATTTCAGTACCTGCAGCCTCCCATCGTTTCCTGCACAAGAAACGAATATCCTCTCCAAACATTCAAACAACATGGCCAGCAGATTCTTTTCCTCTACAAGATGTGGAGTTAGCGTAGGCACTGTCAAAATTTGGACAGAGAATGTTGACAGTAGTTGATATTTCTTGAAGACAGAGTCACTGTTCTCTTTTATGGCTTCATTTACAACAGTTGGGTAATAGCTTAAAAAAACTTTCGCAAACTCATATTTAAATATAGGTTCACCAATCAATTTCAGAAGTAATTCATGGAGCTTCCCAACTACTACATCACTCAAGAACCGCTCTGCCCTTAACAAAACATCCAATAAACCAGGGCATGAGTATACTCTCACAGAAATAAAACTGAGCAAACTTTCACTGCTTTTACAGAATTCCAACAGCATCTCCACCACCACAGAGGTCAAATCATTTGCAGCCTTTGGGAGCTCAGCAACATTATTAACTCGTCTAGGACTTCCCTGAAATGCAATTTCTGCGTTAAGTAATTTCTCTTTCCAATAAAAAAGTAAGGAATCCAAAACAGGCCTCAAAGACTTTGCAAAATCCTCTGGAAGGGGTTGCATCTTTTCCGCTCCTTTGTGCTTCGAACAAAATCCTTCGCGTTTCCATGCAGTAATATCTCCACAATCACAGCACCCTCCACCTGTGTATATAATAGAGTAATCATGATCTTTGTGATTTCCATTCTCGAAACAAGGAACGCAAATCGCACACGTAGAATCATGTTCGCATGTCCGGCACCGGTATGCAAGATCATCGTTTCCCCATACAGCCCCACAAACACCACGCTGGTTAGCATTCACTTTAGCTAGGTGCTTCAGTGCAAGGCTTGGGTCCCCATCAAACATCAACCATTGCAACCAAATCATACTTTCAGAAAAGATATCTTCAGCAGCTTCTTTTGCACTCTCTACACGAGTTTCTGAAACAGCCTCGGTTGTCTCCTCATCACTAGGCAAGATAGCAGAGACCAACTCTGCTATTTGAGACTTATCATTCTTGACATAAGCAACCAAACCCCGAGGTCCTTGACTCAAATTCTGTTCTGCAACCCCCAGCCTTGCTAGCCTCTGGTAGGCAAAAAAGAATTAACAGAAAAAACACATATTTAAAATCGACATTGATTAACAATTCCCAAATAATCGGTTCATATTCAGTAGAAACTAAAACCCCAAAAATTTAGAGAAAGACCGCAAATCGTTTTTTCTTAAACTCGAAAATTAACGAAATCAAGTTCACAGCACTGTCAATCGCATAATTACGTGGAGAGAAAAAAAATATATAATTTTTTTACTTTTTCTTCAACAAAAAAATATATACACATAATTGTACCTGAAAAATAAGCTCGTGGTGAGACACAGTGTTAGACTCCGGCGACGAGTCGATCTTCATCCGGAACATCATCCGAATCCAATCGGCGCAATTACACTTATTAACTCGACAACTTTCAGTCCCCAGGGCTGAAACTCACTTTCGCTCTATATATACACAAAAAAATCAATATGAATTGCACAAAAATATATCAAATAAATAGTATAATACAAAATTTAAGAAGAACTGAAACCCTAGAACATTTGACGATACCTTCGAATATAGAATGAGGCAACCTCTGTCGATTTTCGCTTCCTACAAGACACGTCACGTCTGATTTCTGAAGGCGGTCTATCAAATGTTCTCCGGAATCATCTCAAATACTTTGAATTGGATAAGATCTAATTGCGTATCAACTACCATTCTATTGTAGTGTTACCAAATTCAATATTTACTATAATTAATTCAAAGCACAATAGTATTTTAATAATTTTTTCTGGATTAAAAAAATAGCCAAACAGAAACTTGAGTTTTGGCTACTTTACTTTATCAAACATACATTTTTCAAAAAATAATATTATACGTAAATTAAAATTTTTTATTCCTTCTTTTCTAACTAAACATTCTTAAAAAAATTATTATTCATCTTATTATAACATTATAACATAAAATATAAAAAAATTATTATTCATCTCATTATAACGTGAAATAATGAAGACCAAATGAGAATAGGCTCTCGATTGATGCTCTGTCACGTAAGTCCTTGTTTGGTGGGGTTAAAATTAGATTTAATAGATTTTAATAAAAAATTTGAAATGTGGTTAAAAAATTGTTGGACCCAGAGAATATGTTGTTAATATTGATTATTTGACTTTAACTAAAATTTGATTTAAATCAATAGCAAACATATATTAGTAAATGCAGGCTACTACATAGGGCTTCATTTTGCCTACTTCGTTTGAAAACCCAAATTATTAGGCTTGTGTTTGACTCCCATTTTGGGGAAGAATAAATTCTTGAGTAGTGATAGATGGAAGAATGTGTGATTAAAATGTAAGGAGAATTTTGGATTTATGCGTAATATTATTTTATTAATAGAAAGTGTGGTTGAAATGAAAAAAGAAAAAAAAAAAGAGAAATAGAATGGGTATCAAACAAGGGCTAGGATCATTTTGGTTTGACTAAAAATCAAAATTTTAGGAGGTATTTGATACACATTATTTAGTGGAGAATGCATTTTAAATAGTAATTTGATGGAAAGTATGTGATTAAAAAATAAGGAAATTTTTTAAATTTGTGTGTAATATTATTTTATTGAAAAATGTGTTGTTAAAAATGAGTTTTGAAAAAATAAATTTTTGTAAGAATGTAGATCAAACATAATAAAAATTGATAAAATATATAGTTAAAATATTAATAAAAGTTATGAATATCATGAAATTAGAGTTGAAAATGAGTTGAGAAAAAAATAATTTTTAGAAATTTAAACAAAATTGGACATCCTGTGAACCAAAATTGACACGAGTAAGACCAAAATAAGTTTAGCACCTCTGTTTTCTTTGTATTTCAGTTTTGGGGTTTGAGTTTTGAATTCATTTTGAGTTTTGTGTTTTGAGTATCCATTTTGAGATTGTTGAAAATGTGTTCTGAAAAATATGCGTAGTATACTAACAAGTTCGACCTTACGTGCGGAATAATACCAATTAAAGCAACAAGTCACTTTTAATTAGTTTCTAAATGATTAAACAAACAGTCCAATTATCCTAAGTTGAATTGCCACA
>CAIGRK010373677.1:0-11869 GCA_903798315.1 Fraxinus greggii | reverse complement strand
TCCGTAGCATAACCTTTCGGCTAGAAATTGATTTGTGAAAATACTTCTATTATATTTCACTCATTTGACCTCCAATTGCATCCAATTGATCATATATGATCTTTAATCATTGTTTTGTGCTCCGAATCAACTATTAGATTTTACACTTTTGTCCCCAAACTTTGGATTTCCTTCGTTTTCGTACGTTTTTCGATCATTTCTTCCAAATCCATTAATTTGCATTGAGTTCAACCTAACAAACATAATTAGCACAAAATTGAGTTATAACTCATACAAATCACTAACAAATACTCTAATTGAATGGTATATATAAGTGTACAAAATACACTTATCACAACTTCTGAAGCAGTTGACCCCAATGCCATTGTCCCCTTTGTTGGCACTCATCCCCCTCCCCTACCTAATTAGCTTGTTAGGCTTTGTATCTTATTTTTCAATGTAAATGGCTTTGGCCCCCCATGTAATGAATTTCAATAAATGAGGATTCTTTTCCTATGTTTTTGTTATTTTATCGAATTTTGTTTATGTGTTGTCTTTCGATGTGCTTCAACTTCTATAAAACTCATTTTAATCAAAATTTATACAAATGTTAAAAGTTCACATACTTTTTGACTTTATCTCTCCTCAGCATAGGGTTGGATGGTTCGTCTAGCCAGAGGTTTCCCCCACGACTTTTGAAAGGGAGAGGCATGTATTTTCCACTTTAATGAATGGAAAGTTGGTCCCCTTTGGGATCCTATTTTTCATCAAAGTGTCCACATTTTCCTATTTGGTGGATGGTTCACCAGGCAGAGGCTTCTCTTAGAAATTTTATCACTTAGAGACATTTTTTTCTTTTAAGAATAATTTAATAAGGTGGTTTTCATTGAAATAAACAAACTATACATAGATTGATAGTATCTGCACGTCTTTACTAATAGTACCTCCTAAGATGTTCGGCGTTCCAAGGATGAGCTGTGCCTTCCCATCTAAATTTTTGATCCTGTAGGTTACAAATCGAAGTTCTTCTTTGATACGATATGAAACCTCCTAGTTGAGACCAAGAGTCCCAAAGACAAGGTCGTTTACATGAAATGACTTCTTGACATTAGAATTATAGTATAAGTTCATTTTCGTTGGTAGGCAGCTAATTTCACTTGGGAATCATTCCTCCTTTTATAAAGGAAATCGAGTTCAGACCTTCTCAACTCGTCATTGGATATTTTATTAAATCATAAGTGATGAGGAGGTGGTAGATCTACTTCGACCTGGCTTATAGCCTATGCTCCATAAGCCATAGAGAAATGAGTTTCTCCTATTGTTGTCCTGGTAGTGTTTCGGATAGCCTATAGGACCTCAAGTGGCTAATCAACCCATGTTCCTCTGTAGGCATCCAACTTCTTTTTGAGGGTGTATTTGATGATTTTATTGACATCTTCTACATGCCCACTGGACAAAACATAGTGGGGATGGAGAAGTGTTTTTTTTAATTCCAAATTCCTCGCATAAGTCCTTGATTTTCTTGGTATCAAATGTCACCCATTGTTAGATACGATTGAGTGGGGAATGCCAAACTTACAAACAATGTTTTTCCACAAGAATTTGGAAGTGTTTACTTTGGTTATTTTAGCCATGAGCTCAGCTTCCACCTACTTAGTAAAATAATCAATGACAACAATAGTACAGTTGGCTCTGCCTTTTCCCTTAGGTAAGGGTGCTATGAGGTTAATTCCTACTTGGAGAATGGCCAAGGGCTAGAGAAAACATTTAGCTCTTGAAAAGTTTGTCTTTGTATTGTTACGAAGCGCTGACGCTTGTCACATATTTTCATAAATTGTAGTACATCATTTTTCTACGTAGGCAGGTATTACCCTGCCTAAACACCTTTTGTCCTAAACACCATCCTCCTGTATGATTGCTACAACCCTCTTCATGAATTTTTTGGAGTATGTAGGTGGTCTGCTTGCCACCTTTGTATCAGAGGAGGGGTAGAGAGAAAACTCTTTTATAATGTATTTCATCACAAAAACGAAATGTGCTGCTCGTCTTTTGAGCTTCTGTGTTTTCTCTTTATAAGTGGGTAAGGCCAAATCCTTAAGGGATGCTATGATGGGCTACATCCATGGGAGGGTATCTTCGACCCACATCACTTCTTCACCTTTAGAAGTGGAAGGTCTAGGAAGGTACTATATAGTTACAACAGTGAGTAGTTTATAATCTCTGTTGCTTGCTAGCTTTGAAAGAGCATGGGCATGAGCATGAGCATTTTCTATAATTGGAATCTGTACCAACTCTAACTTTTCAAAGGATGGAACAAATTCCATTACCAACTTCATATATGCTTTCATACTCTTGTCTCTGGTTGAGAAATTGCCATTAACTTGGCTTATGACCAACTGGGAGCTACTGTTGACAATTAGTCTCTTTACTTGTATTGTTGATAGCTTTGAATCTGAACATCGCTAAACAATTAAGCTTATGTCCTTCTGGATTGAATAAGACTACTCCACCACAGAGCACGTGTCTCCACATGAATTGTCAACAAATAGGTTCTAGGTGAGAGGTTTGACGTGTTTCATTTCCTTTTTCATTTATGGAAAGTGAGCAAACTCTGTTACAAATTCTGTTTGGGCTTGACTTTTGATGGCAGCTCGCATCTTAAAAGCAATGTTAAACTCACTGAGATCTATAACCTATTTCATCATCCTTCCAAAAGAGTCAGGTTACTGGAGCACCTGTTTGAGTGGGAAGTTTTTCAATACTTGAATGGTATGGGCTAGGAAGTATGGGCTCAACTTCTTGGAGGTAGTCACCAAATAGAGGGCCAGTTTCTCCATATCTGGGTAGCAGGTCTCTGCTGCCAGAAGTGATTTACTTAGATAATAAACAGGCAATTGGTGATTACCTTCCTCTCTCACAAATACCAAACTGATGGCATCGGTAGTCACTGCCAAGTATAGTTCCAAGGGCTCGTCAATCTTAGGTTTGGAGAGGATGGGAGCCTATCGTAAGAGCATCTTCAACTCTTGCATGGCTATTTTGTACTCCTCCACTCATGGCTGCTACGCGTCCAATGAGGCTTTGTACCTTTTTAGGCTTTTAGAATGACATCATTTTGATCAGAGCTTTAATCTTTTCAGGATGCCTCTATGCCCCTTTGGTTGATTATGTAGCCCAAGAATTTTTCCGAAACGACTCTGAATGCTCACTTGAGGGGGTTCAAACTCGTCATGTACCTTCTTCATATTCGGAAAGCTTCGTTGAGGTTCTTCACATGATCCTTTGTTTTTAGGCTCTTCACCAGTATATCATTTGTCTTACCAATAAGGTTGGCGAACATCCTATTAACAAGTCTCTGATATATGGACCCAACATTTTTCAACTCAAAGGGCATACTTTATAGTAGTAGAGACTTATATCCATTATGAAAGACGTTTTCTCTTCATCAACTGGGTACATGGAATTTGTTTATAGCCTATATAGGTGTCTATGAAGGTCAGTAGTTTGTGCTCGACGGTAAAGACAATAAATTGATCCATTCGTGGGAATGGAAATTGTCATTAGAGGAAGCTTGATTGAGATTGAAAAAGTCTATGCATACTCTCAACTTTCCAATTATGTTTTTTAACAAGGACAAAGTTAGATTCCCACTTTGGATAAGTTGCTTTTCTAATGTAACGATTATTAATCAACTTCTTCATTTCCTCCTTCAGGGCCTCATACCTTTCTGGGAAGAGGGCCATTCTTTTCGTCGATGTAGGGTATCTTTAGGATCAATTTTTAGATTATGACAACTAGCTTTTGGGTTAAAGTCAACCATGTTCTCATGCCTCTATGCAAAGATATCCAAATTTACACATTAGAAGCATTTCAGCTTCTTCTTAGCCACGGTTCGCAAATCTTTTCGAACCTGCAAGGATTTGGAGGGGCCCTAGGGATCTAACTCATCAACTTGGGTTGTTCGAGGTTGCAATAAATGACACAAGGATCCAATTCATCAAACTTAACCACTTCTTCAGCAGATCTATCTTCTAAAAGATACTTATCATTTCAAAGACAACCTCTTCTTCAGAAGTATCCACTGTTTCGACATCTTCCCCTTATTCAGGGGTGTCTTTCATGCTATTGTCTATCAGAATTACATTGACGCCTCTAGGTTCTACTTTCCTAAGGGAGTTTAGATAGCACTTCCTTGCACTCATTTTGTCACCTCTAATAGTAGCAATGTCATTTTTAATAGTGAACTTTATGCACATGTGGTAGATGGACGTAACGGCCTACAACTCCTTTAACACTAGTCTTCCTAATACTCCATGGTAGGTGGATCGATTTTCTATTATCAAAAACTCCATAAAATAATAAGTAGTCAATGGTGTCGTTCCCATCTCCACTGATAGAGTAATTTTTCCTCTTGGGATGATGTTGTCACCAATGAAGCCATATAAAGGAGAGCTCATAGGGTTGAACTCATGGTCCACATCCATTTTATCGAAGGTTGCTCCAAATATAATATTGATCGAATTTCCATTATCCAATAGAATTTTTTAAAGCCAATTCATGCCACAACGATCCTCGCTACCAAGGCATCACAATATGGGTAGTGAAGTCCAGCCACATTGTCTTATGTTAAAGTAATGGTTTGGGCCCTCCTTTCGGTTGAGAGTCGACTAGTGGTTACTATGAAACTTGCCATTAGGTATCTCTAGCCTTCTTCACATAGTTCCTTTGTGCATTTCTGGTTTTTTCCCAATATACAGACCTCCAAAAATTGTGTCTATCTTTTGAATGGCTCATGGTCGATGTTAGCAGAGGACTTCTTCTTTTCCTTTAGCCTTCTATAGGCCTTTCCCCCATCACTTTCCCACCTCTGAGGAGCGTCATTTCAAAGAGGGTGCCTTATCTCAACTCTCCTTGGTTGTCGACCTACCTAGGAGGAGGTGCATCTCTTCGTGGGCATCTATTCCTCCTTTGATTATCAGGTTTTGGGTGTAAGACAATATCCCTATAGTCAGTTATGCTGTAGTTGTAAAAATGGTGGTAGGTGCAGTAAAGGGGCGCTTTGCCCCTATTTCTAGGGTCAGAACTTCGTTCCCTACCCCTTCTCCTTTATGAAAATTGCTGGCTGGGCCTTCCTTGCTGTGTCTCAACGCTGGGGTTGACTTTCTATAAGCTAAACCAGGCAATGCATTTATCGTTGTTGCAGCTAGTACTTGTCCAAGTTGAGGGTGGTTAATTGCACAACCTAGTGATCTATTAAATAGGAGGTATGACTTCTTTCTCATTGGCTTTAAGGAGGTAGGAGTCCTCACTTGGCCCTATTGCAATAATCTTTCAATTTTTCATTGATGATCTCGAGCCTTGTCATTTCTTGTAGAGCGTTATAACTGGTAGGGTTCTTGATCTATACGTCTCTCCAAAAGAGAGTTTTCATGTCCTGCCCTCCTCTCAAGGTCGATAGTGCTTCCCTGTTAGCAACTTATACATAGTTGGTCATTTCATTAGTAAATATGATAAGAAGTTTTTCAATGACTCTCCTTGCTATTGCCTCATGTGTTGGAGATGATGTATAGGCCAATCGCCCTCCTTATTAGTTGTGAAGCACTTAAAGAAAGCCTTTTTGAAATCAGACGAACTTCTAATACTTCCTTCTGGAAGTCTGGAGTACCAAAGTTCAGCCGCCCCACTTAGAGTCAAGTGAAAGGCTCTATATTTCACTGCAGAAGAGAATCCCTTAAACTCATATGGATTTTGAAGATATTACGGTGCTTTACGGGATCAACCCTTTTATCATACATGGGGACTTTAGGTGGCACGAAATGGCTTGGGACAGAAGTGTCCCTTAGTCCTTGATAGAATGGTAAGTTGTCATTGACGTCGTCGTCAAGGTCACAAGACCTTTGTGGTTCGTTGAAATCTTCGTCCTTTTTGATTTAAGGTCCAGAAGTTGGTCGGGATGGGCCTGCTTGATTTCTGGCTTATTCTACCCTTCTCTGACATCTATTTCTAGGTAGATAATTATGAGGCGGGTTTCCGTGAGTATTTTCAATTTTTTTTCAAACTGAGGTGTTCCTGTTGCCTACTTCTAGGTGCAGGATGGGTTGAGCTTGCTTATTTCTAGGCCGGGCCCATTCAGTCAAAGAAACTTATGGATCTTTGAGGCATGTCCTCCAGTTCATAATTATGAGGAAAGTTGAATGGAACCTCATTGGATCGATTAGTGGTTGGAGTAAGTGTCAACCTCAACTTCCCTTTCTTGGGAAGCCTCTTCCCTGGTATTTTCTTGGTAATCAGCCATTTGGTTTTGAACTTCTTTTTCACCACGACAGTAGTTCCCTTGCGGAACTAGGGGAAGGTCATGGGGGAAAGCATTTCCTTATGCTGCATATGGGGAAATTGGCTATCCTTCTTGACTCTGCATGTTCCTAATCAGATCTTGCATGACCATGTTCTATTGGGTGAATTCCCTTATATTTGCACTTACGGTGGCCAACACCATGGTGATTCGATAGCTAGTCTAGATCCACCTTGTCGATGTTGTTGATGAAATCGATGGCGGACTGCAGGAGCGACGTGCGGGGTTCTCCTTTTTCAGGGTGTTTTCCTAGCCCTTCGAGGCGCTAATTCTTCATTGTCGGAGCTCATGTTAGCATCTTTTCTTCAAAGACAAATTCCATAAAGATCTTTTCTTAGCAAATGATATTCTTTTTTCAAGGAACAACCTAGACTTTTTTCCAAGTGATTTCTCTTAGGGTTTTTAGTTATTCTTATCTTCAAGAATGGCTCAATTTCTTAAGAGGCAGGAAAATTACCCAAAATATATCTTTTAATCAGCATTTTTCACCGGTTCCTCATGGTTGAATGTATCATATCCCACAGATGGCACCAATCCGTGTCCTTACTTTTTGTAAAGCTGAAATGCACAACAGATGTCGAGCTCACTTGCGTCCAAACAAGCAAGTTTCAACACACTTTGATCGGAAACTAAGTTGGATGGGGTCGCTATATATGAGCGTGGGAGATGTTCTAACACGCTAGCCAAAAATGCTCGGACACCGACAACATGTTTAAACGTGATTACATATTAATCATCAACCACAAACAACTCAATCAAAGCAGGATGATCTAAAATTAAGTAAAAAAAAGATTGTGAAGTAAGCTAGAAAATATCAAAAGTGGCATTTAAGTGTAAAGAGTTGCGTTAGATTCAAATGTTACAAGAATTGCTATTTATAGAGTTCTGGCCGAAGTGGTAATTGTTGGATAAAAATCACGTGGCTTCATCTCCTAGGTCGAAGCATCACATCACTAGCTTACTATGCATTTAACACATTGACAACGGAACAATCACCCTATGTTCTAGGCGTGCCATTCATTATTACAAACATCATATCAATCATTCCAAAAGATTGCCTACAAATCCTCTGAGAGCCAGCAAGGGCTTTGGCAAAAGGAGCTTCGGAATGTGGAGCTTCGGAATGGAGGGTTTCACAGTCTTTTCTTTGACTTCGCAACTTCTTTTCCTTGTCATTCTACCCAATCGGGGTCTTCGTTGACTTTGCCAACCTGATTTATGTCTCCACGTAGACTACCACTATACTTAGTTTAAAGTTTCAGTGACCAAGTGTAACACACTTTAAGTTATGTAAACAACATATGTTTCATCATATATATATATATAAATTTCGGTAATTGACTGTATATAATTTTCCGAATGAATGTCCATAGAAGGTGTGACAAACATTGCCTACGCAAGAAATAACTTTTGGTCTTGGAGCTAAAATATGTTAGGACGTTTCCAATTCTAACATAGAATGATGAGAAGTTAATAATGATGTCTGCATGTAGACTTAATCCTCTTTATTAATAAAGCTATTAATCTTACGAATATATAGCATAGTTCATCTTTGTAACCACGATTTTTATTAGAGTGCATGTGGAAAACTATAATGGATTAGATTGGGACAATATGAAAGTGGGATTAAGATAATGGTTGATTTAATTTTTTATTACAGACTTGATCTTCTGTCTACAGTTGACATGATAAACTTTGTTCATGCAGCCACGTCAGTGGATCAACTAATTTGTTTGACAAAAAAAAAGGGTTTGATCAGCAGACGTAATCACGCCACATCAACGGGTGAGTAATATAACTCCTATTCACTCTGAAGAGGATATCAATTCTATGATTATATTTTATATTTTACTAATCCGTCTTGATTAAACAAAACTTTATTGTTTTTTGGTGCACAAAGCTTATGCAAATTTTATTATAGATTTGCTTAATAAATAACAATTTTACTCATAGAACTAAATTCACAACATATATATTATGTCGCAGTAAAAAGGATAAAAATTGATTACGCTCCTTTCTCAATTAAAACATATAAATTATATTTTTCTATTCAGTAATTTAAAGAAATCAATGTTAATTGAAATATAAAATACACGACAACTATTTAGAAAGGAACAAGTAAATTCAATTTTTTTAACACTTATTATTATTATTATTATTCAACTAGAAGATAACATTTCACCAACAAATTTTAAGTAAAACTTTTGTTATTAACAATCACCACTGATAGTGACGAACCACGCAACTTGAGCCTTGCTGAGCAGACCCTTGTTTAAGCTGGCTACGAAACCAGTGACGTTTGTGGCACGTTCTGGCTACATAAGATCTAGATAAGAAAATGATTTAAATGGCGCGCACCAGCAATATATTATTAAATGGATAATGAACTATTAATGTAAGACAATTTAAGTAGGCCACACTGCTTAAACATTGAACGTGTAATGTAAGAATATGGTGGGTTCATTTAAAATAAGATACTCCAAGCTATGCCCTTGTTTCGTACACATTCTTACGTAAATTCATTCTTTCAAAACTCATTTTCAACTACGCATTATTAATAAAATAATATTACATACAAATTCAAAATTTTTCCTTATTTTTTAACTATATATTTTCCATCATAAAATACATTTTCTTATCCACAATGTGGATCAAACACCCCAATATATTTGCGGCCCAAAAGCAACAAACCAGGCGGCCCTCATTCTCTAGTCAAGACAGCCATGGAGTTCTCGGTCTCACGTCTCAATTCTTCCATAGCTGCAATATTTGCGCTACTTTTGATTTTGTACTGGAAATCTAGGTCTAAAGCTAGCAAAAACAGTGCACCGCCGGAAGCTGGTGGCGCGTGGCCCATCATAGGCCACCTCCACCTCATGGGTGGTGGCTCTCGGCTTCCACACATCGCCTTGGCAGAAATGGTGGACAAGTATGGACCAGTCTTTACAATCCGGCTCGGAGTACACAAAACCCTTGTGGTGAGCAGCTGGGAATTGGCTAAAGAATTGTTTACCACATGGGATGTGGCTATATCTTCCCGTCCAAAATATCTCTTATCTAAACACTTGACCTATAACTTCGCCATGTTTGGGTTCTCCCCTTATGGCAAATATTGGCGTGAAATACGCAAACTAATAGCCATGGAATTATTCTCTCCCCGTAGACTGGATCTCCTTCAACACATACGTGTTTCAGAAATAGAGGTATCGTGACCAACTCATAAAAACGTTTTAGAGAATGATTACATGTATTCGTTCAATCTTTTCCTCAACACGATGATTCATGTAGAGACCCAATTCATTTTTTGATGTACGTGCGCAATTTTTATAAATGAACTCATCTAAAACTAAAGCTATCAGATAAAAAATTATGTTTATTTATTTATAACCTATCTTCTGATCACAGGTAGCCATAAAAGAGCTTTACAAGTACTGGAACAAGAAGAAAGATGGGTCGGGTCGAGTTTTGGTGGAAATGAAGCAGTGGTTTGGGGACTTGAATTTGAATGTTGTTCTCAGAATGGTTGCTGGGAAGAGATATTTTGGTGCAACTGGTGATGAGGATAAAATAGAAGTAAGGCACTGCCAGAAAGTGATGAGGGATTTATTTCATTTGGCTGGAATTTTTATCCCGGCTAAAACTATCCCTTTTCTTGGGTGGCTGGATTTAGGTGGATATGAGAAAAGAATGAAAGAAACAGGACAAGAAATGGATAAAATTGTTGAGAAATGGTTGGAAGAGCACAAGCAAAAGGCAAAATCTGGTAGTAATCAGGATTTCATGGATGTTATGCTTTCAACTATAGAGAAATCAGGCCTTCAAGATTATGATCCAGCTACCATCACGAAAGCAACATGCACCGTAAGTTTTCTCATAAAGCTAGCATTTTGTCTTCAGTTATTTCAGAAACTGAAACTGAAACTCTTCGTGTTGCCTAATTCTCAAATTGCGTCTTCTACTTACCGCTTAGTCTGTCCTTCATAAACTTTCAAGATGACAGCATCTTATAGGATCATCGAATCCATAGCAATAAGACCAAATTGAAGAGGCTCGTAAATGCAACACCATCTTTTATATAAATGTATCATCTTTTTTAGAAAAATCATAATCTTTGTTACTGGCATAATTTGTCATTATATTTCTCAGAGCTTGATTGCTGGTGGAGCAGACACCACCACGGTTATGCTGGTATGGGCAATATCTCTGTTATTGAACAACCCCCATGTATTGAAAAAGGCTCAACAAGAATTAGACATCCATGTTGGAAAAGAAAGGCAAGTGACAGAATCAGATATCAGTAAACTGGTTTACCTTCAAGCAATCGTCAAAGAGACTTTAAGATTGTACCCTGCCGGTTTCCTTGGTGGCACAAGAGAATTCTCCCAAGACTGCAAATTATCCGGCTATCATATCCCAAAAGGTAAGATGAATAATTCAAGTTTTTATAGAGCATGATAAAACTACTTTGTTAAGAGAAATATTTATGTGTTGAATGTGCAATTCTGTCCTTATCAGGTACAACACTAATTGTAAACATTTGGAAATTACAAAGAGACCCCCAAGTATGGTTCGACCCGTTGGAGTTTAAGCCAGAGAGATTTCTCACAACCCATAAAGACTTCGATGTTAAGGGTAAGAATTTTGAACTGATCCCATTTGGAGCTGGTCGAAGGATTTGCCCTGGCACAACTTTTGGCATACAGATGTTAAATTTAGTCCTTGCTAATTTGTTGCACGCATTTGAACTTTCAACTCCCTTTGATGAAAAAGTTGATATGAGTGTGAGTGCTGGACTGACAAATATGAAAGTTACTCCTCTAGATGTGATCCTTTGCCCGCGATTATCTCCTAGTCTGTATTAAGTTGAAAGATGGTACATGTTTTCTTAATCTTACCTTCTTCAATAAATTCAGTTTAGTAAATTAATGTTTTATGACTGTTAATATCATCGTTCAATACTAAATTTTAAAAACTATATTTCACATTAATTGGAAAAAAAAGTTAAAGCAACTGCCAAGAGTATTCCCAATTAAAGCAATTTTTTTGTTAAAAGTTTTTGTCTGATTGTATTATAAAATATTTTTAAATTTTCTCGAGAGTTTCAATTTCTAAGTACGTTCGAAAAGGAATGGTAGATTCTTTTAATTTTATGTGAAAGTGGAGGATGAACGAGATTGAACAATCTAATTTATTTGCTTCGGTTAAGAAAAATCAATATTTGAATTTGAATTATAAAAGAAATTAGAATGATTTTCTTTCGATCGTGTAAACCATAAACAACCCTACTACATGAATAGGGTCAATGACAGAGTATTTTATATAAGGAACACGTGTCATTATTTCATTGAACAGTTATAAAAAAAAACATATCCATATAGCCATAAGTGTCAATATAGCACCGTAAAAGTTCTTGTTAGTTAATCCGGTTTAACCAAGTAACATATCAATTATGACCTTGAAAATTGTAATTCATCATGTACCATCTAGGCATCTACTGACCACAATAAAAAGTGCGATATTTTCCTTTTTTTTTTTTTT
>CAIGRK010373618.1:0-13352 GCA_903798315.1 Fraxinus greggii | reverse complement strand
CTCCAACCATTGAGCACTAATTGCATGAGGTCTAATTAGTATGACCCCAACAATTAATGGGAGAAGGGATGCAGAAGAAGATGCATCCAAGCCTAGAGGATAGCGTCGCTCATGGCCAGACACCTCAACCTTGGATAATAACCCCTCTCATTTGGCTATCGAACTAACTTCTTCACCGAGTTTCAAATCTTAAAACATTATGTTAAATAGTCTAACCTCTTTTGGTTTATCATCGAAGCAACATTCGAAGCTCCCCACTTAACAAAGTGTCAACCAATTCGTTTGGATATTGCCAAAAAAGTTCACTGGACCTAATCGCCTCAGCATTTTTGCCCCATATATGAAGATTGGTGTATCTAACCTAGTTTCAACTAAACCTATGGTTGTTTTCCCTTTAATGATTTTCTGATCGGACGCCTTAGTAGATTTTGGTGCCATTTTGTTGGAGTTTGATATTTTTTTTAAAATCAAAGGAAATGAAAAATTTGAAGAAAGCAAGGGTCAAAAAACTACATCAACGGGGTTTTCTTGCTAAATCTTGACTCAAATTTTTTTTTTCTTTTACCAGTAGAACTCATGATTTTCTCTCTAAGATTTGAACGTTTGTAGAGGTAAATACAAGTTTTCAAATGGTAATTATCTGGGTTAATTTCCTAATTCGTCATTGAACTTTGAGTACAGTTCTCAAGAGGCCACTGAATTTTAAATGTTTTCCCGTTAGTTATTGAATATTACAAAATATAATTCCATCAATCACCGAGTGATGTATGAGATTTTATCTTGTAAAGTTCGTTGACCCACTGAGAACTTTACGCAAAGTTTAGACACCAATCAAAGAATAACGTTCAGTGATTAATGGGGATCTTTTGAAGTTCAGCGACTAATGGTGGAAACTTTTGAAATTCAGTGATCCCCTGAAAAAATTTATACAAAATTCAATGACCAATCAGGTAACTAACCTCATTTTTATTAATTTTTATTTTTTAGTCCTTTTTTTACACACATATCCCTCAATTTTATTCTCTTTAGCATCACAAAACTTATAAAAGGAATAATCTTTTATCCCGAGGTAATCGACAAGCTTGTTTACTGACCTCTCTAAGATCAAAAAAGTAAAAAAGCTCCATGCAGTCAACTATTTCAGAAGAAGCCTTCAACATTTATCACTCAATAGTATTAAACTTTAAAATTCACACACATTTTCAACTAAGTATCTAATAAATTTTTATTCAAATGTGTCCTGATGAACAGACAATAGCTGAAGCAGCAATTTGCTCATGAAACTCTACCAATTTCTTGCTCAATTTTAAATATCCAAGCAATTTGCTCACGAAGCTCGAAAACTCAAGCATACCCTTTTCTCCCTTCTAAATGATTATTTTAGTATTATACAAAGTCACATTAAGTGATTTTATAAAGTCAAGTTAATCCTATCTAGTCTTTAGATATCCAAATATGTGAATATATAGATATCAGCAAGAAGATGAATAGCATTTTTGTTATGTATTTATCATCATAATCGTTGACGTCGAAAATTGTAAAAATAAAATTCAAGCCAACTTCAAGTGTAAATAAAGATTTTTATTGATAATTACTTACAAATTACAAGTGTTTTTATCAAAGGAGATATTTGAAATTTGAAGTTGTTAGACTTTCTCTCCTTTCTTTCCCTAAAGATATTGTCTTCCTTTTTATAGGAAATGATGGAATTGTATTTTTCATATTCCGGTCTTGTCAACAACAGTACTGAGCTGAGAACTCGTACCAATGGCTTAAGTCCTGATTAGTTGCTGTCAAATCAACATACATTATCAAGCTGGGAAGGTACTCCAATGGCAAATCCTAAAAGTATGGTCTTAACTTCCTTGCTGCCATAACAACGACATAGGTCAGTTTATCTAAAGGAGAGTAACGGAGCTCGGCCTCATGGAGGGCTTTGCTAACATAGTAAACACGATGTTGTATTCATTCTTCCTCCCTAGATAAGACAGCACTGATAGCATGTTCAGACACTGTAAGATATAAAATCAACATTTCCCCTGCTCTTAGTTTTGACAACACCGATGGTTGTGCAAACTTCTTCCCTCATCGCAGGACATCATAAAATGGTTTATACCGATCAGTTGATTTTAACATGAAGCGGCTGAAAGTAGCCATTCGTCTAGTTAAGCTTTGAACCTCCACAACCTTCAATGATGGCCCGTATTTTTTCAATATTTGCCTTGATTCCTCTGCGATTTACGAGATAACTTAGGAACTTTCTGGAGCTCACACCAAAGGCACATTTGTGTGGATTTAGCTTCATCCTATACTTTCTCAAGATTTCAAACATTTTAGCAAGGTACCGTTGATGGTCTCTAGCATTTGCACTTTTGATTAGCATATTGTCAACATACACTTCCATGGTTTTACCAATTTGCTTAGCGAACATGGAATTGACCAAATGTTGTAAGTGGCTCCGACATTTTTTAGGCCAAAAAAGGCATCATTTGGTAACAATAAAGACCTCGGTCAGTAATGAAAGAAGTATGTTCCTGGTCCTGCTCATACATAGGGATTTGATTATACCCTGAGTATGTGTCCATAAAGCTGAGTAACTCATGTCCTACTGTTGCATCAACCACCTGGTCTATCCTTGGTAGAGGAAAGCTATCCTTAGGACATGCTTTGTTGAGGTCAGTGAAATCTATACATATTCTCCAATCTCCATTACTTTTCTTCACGAGAATTGGGTTAGCAACCCATTTAGGATATTTTGTTTCACAGATGAACCCATTGCGAAGAAACCTTTGCATCTCTTTATTTAGTGCTTTATACCTCTCTAGATTTAAAACCCAACGTTGTTGCCACTTAAGTCACACCAAAGGGTCGATACCCAGCTTGTGGCAAGTGACTTCAGGGTTGATCCCTTTTATATACTCGTGATTCCAAGAAAAAACATCAAGATTCTGTTGGAAGAACTCTACTATTTGACCTCAGATGGGTGGCTGGTGTTCATTGCCTATTCTGAGCTCCATGGTAGATCACCTGGTCCAACCACCACTCTGTCCATCTCTTCCACAAGTTCTCTTCCCTTAACCCTTAGACGTGGGTCTAATGAGCCAAGGTCGAATTCAATCAGATATGCCATATAAACTCCTGGGAAAATATATGCATCCTTTTCTGCTAGGCAAATCTTCATCTAGCATTTCTCAGCAATGTCTCTATTTCTCTTAACTTGACCTACACTATGAGGTGTGGGAGTGGTACATGGACATATTACCCTAAGATTTAATAGCATGGACTAGGGTGAATTGGAATCAAATACTATGAACTCAACGTTCAACTTAGTTTGGCGTGAGCTTCAACAACTTTAATAAAGAGATTGATCGACCATTTTGCTTGGGTGAGGGCTCCATTGAGTCCTAAAACCATTTTTGGGTACAGTTGTAGAAAATTTAGTAGAATTCCCATCCACTCCATTGTGTTGGTATAGAGTATGCTGAGAGAACTTCATGTATCAACTAAAACCTTGGGAATGATGACTCATACTATGGGTATTGAAACCACCAGGATTCCAAGTTAGGGATATGGATCTGCCTTCTTGTCGTTGAACGAAAGATGGTTGTCCATTACATTTCTCTGACATTTCTCAGTAATACCTACCTCAGAGAGGTCGGCTACAATAGGTCTCTTCATCCTCGCCTCCCTTAGTCGATCATTTTGTTGGTTCCTCAACATATAGATATGAGGACTAGGTAAACCAATGTTACAAACTCTAACCTCAGCTTGATTTCCACGTACTACACCAACTCCGGTCGGAGTGAAAAACTTTATGCAATAGTGATATAGTGAAGTGTCGGCCTACAATTCGTACAATATGGGTCTCCCTAATATGGCATTATAATTGGAAGGCAGGTCGATAACCACAAAATCCGCTAGAATTCTTCTTTGACAAGGAACCTCGCCAGCTCTACAATCAAAATAATTTGACCTCGGGCTTCAATAGGATCCCAAAAAATCCTTGCAACCTCCTGGAATATGGTTGGAGATGTCGTTCTTGGAATCTCATTTGTTCTAGAGTTCGAGAATACAACACATTGACCGAACTCCTATTATATACAAGAGTTCGATGTATTTGAATGCTAGCAACAGACATGGTTATTACCAGTGCATCACTTTGGTCCTGCAAAACTCCATACGAATCTTTTTCCAAAAATCCAAGCCATTCTAAATACGATGCAACGCCAGTATCAGACTTTGGTTGTCCTATATCGTAATTCTGGAAAAATGCGTGCATCTCGTGCTTGTCTGCATCTTGTCCTTCTAGATCTTTCAATGCATTGATTACCACCTATTAACGTTCTAATCTCAGCTAGAGGTGGGGGATCCCGAGCTTGGAAAATTGGCTGACCTCGTCCTTGGTTGGTAAGGTTGTTGATTACACGCTTGGTTCGTCTCTCTGAGTTTAGCCACAAACTCTTGTAGATGACTTCATCGAATTAAAGATTCCATCTCTTTCTTCACATTTCTGCAATCATCTGTGTTATGTCCTACTGACCTATGATATCGACAGTACCTTCATTGGTTCTTCCCTACTAGATCCTTTTCTGAGATGGGAGTTTGTGGAAAGTTTCTTTTTCTCCTATTTGCAAGAAGACTTCTTCCAATATGGTATTTAATGGTTGATATTCATAGAACCTATCTGAATAAGGCTTAGGATGATCTCGGTCCCTCATGCCCTTTCTCTTTTCACAATTGAACCATTTATCCACTATTTTCTCCTTTGTTGGATGTGGAGAACGTGGATTTACCTTGGTGATCTGAAGTGGCTTCCTTCGCACTTATATGTTTTTTCACTCGATTAAGGAACTCGTGATATGTTTGATGTCCATCTTCATTTACATACCACTAAAACCTCGTTCTAAGCCTTAGCCTAGAAAGAACTGCCATGAGTGCGGCATAATCAGAGATTTTTTCAACCTCTATGGACTATTTGTTGAACCTATTGGGGTAACTTTTAAGAGATTCATTCTTCCCTTGCTTAGTGACCACCAAACGCTCTTGGGCGTGGTTCTTACTTTGGAATCCATGAATTGGGCTAGAAATGACATGGCGATGTCGTTCTAGTTTCTTATGGAACTCTGATGTAGCCTCATCAACTACCTTTGAACTTTATCTCCTAATGTTAATGGAAAGGCATGACACATAATGGCATTGTCTGGTCCTCATAGCTCTATCCAGGAAGTGTACTTGTCTAGGTGACTAAGGAGATCTCCTTCTCCCTCATACCCACTCAGCTGTGTCATTTTCTATTTTAGGTAAAGGTTCAGCAAGAATATTTTAAACGAAAGGGAAATGGCATTTAGTAAGATATCCATCCATGCTTCCTTCGTTTTAGCTTCCAAATCAGCAATGCACTTTTTTAAGGGATTCATTTCAGGTTCTACCTTTTCTAATGAACATTTCATATGGGGCTCAGCATGTTCGCCCCGAGATGCTAGGAAGCGCTGAGATCCCAATCTATCAAATATACTGCTAGCTTTCCTAGTAACTAGCTCCACTGTTGCGGGAGAACTCCTTATCTCTTTAGTTCGACTTTTGGAAGATTCATCTCCTAAAAAGTGGATAGCCCTCCTGGTGTGAGGTCGTCTGGTTCGTTCCTTTTGTGAAGACTCTACCTCAATATCAAGTGGAGGAACGTGAGTTTGGTTTCGCTCCAATCTGTTGACTACATTTGTCAACCTTTCAATGGCTTCTCTCATGATGGTCATTTGAGGTTCGTCAGCTTCATTTTAACCTCGTCCCCTTCCAATATTTTGTGGAATATTGGTTTGTTCAGGATGAGTGTTGGATTGATTCCCTGATACTAAAATATCATCCATGACGGTATTTTGGCATGAGTTTTATGGAGAGATAGGGCTGCTTATACAAGTTAGGGCCCTCCTTCTAGCATCAAACTGTTGACGTCGAAAATTGCGTAAACAAAATTCAAACCAACCTCAAGTGAAAATAATGATTTTTATTGATAATTACTTACAAACTACAAGTGTCTTTATCAAAGAAGATATTTGAAATATGAAGTTGTTAGGCTTCCTCTCCTTCCTTTCCCTAAGGATACCGTCCTCCCTTTTATAGAAAAGGATGGGCCTGTATCTTTCGTATTCTTGTCTTGTCAACAACAGTACCGAGTTGGGAACTTGTGCCAATAGCTTAAGTCTTGATTGGTTACTATCAAATCAACATACAATATTGAGTTGGGAAAGTACGCCAATGGCATATCCTGACTAGTTGCTAAGGTCGGTTCCATCAAATTATCATGAAGCCACCTTAAATAGGGTCTCCAATAATTAATGAACTGATTAAAGAATGAAACTATAGCATATGATTAGTGGAATTGGTGGGCGCTGACATAAGTCCTTCCAACTGTCATTAATTGATTGAATGTTTTGACAGTGCATAAGAAATCTACAATCATTATGTCCTTTCAAATTACGACGATCAGAAGTACGAGCTGACTTTACAGATCCGACCTTAATTCAGCATGAGCTAAGTGTATATAACAAACAGACTTAATTAAGTCAAAAATCGGATGTCAAAATAATAATTGAAGATGAACCAGGGAATCGTTTTGTTATAATAATTAATTGATATCGATTAAAAAGTTATTGAATTAATAGTAAGCATTAATTCTTCTTTGAATTTTGGTATATGGTCTATGCCCTTTAATCTTCAAGTATTGTGTTGGTTTAACAGAAAGGGAAACATTCATGTTTTTGAAACAAAATCAGCATAAATTAAGTAAATAGACTAAGGACATTATTGACGAAAATAAAAAAATATATCTATATGAGGGCAAAATGGAAGAAATTTAATTATATTACCACTACAAATTTTGTTAGTTACACTATAAATTTTAAATTTATTTTTTATTTACTTAAATAACCTTAAGGAAAATTACATAAATATGATTTTAATATATTTATCGAACAAAATAATTTATTGTTCCACACCTAATTTTTTCTTCTTATTAAATCTTTGATAGGAATTTTATTTTACTCTTGGTTGCACACTTGCACATTATTGTGTAAAAATTGAAATATGTCGTGCGGTTGATTATTATGCATGCAACGAAAACATTATTTGTCTTCAATGTAATGGTAAAATGTTCGCCATTAATAATTGGAGGCAAAGACAAAACAATGCCCCATATTTTATTTATTTCAAATCAATTCCAATTTTTCCCTCTTTCAAACCATATTCCTTTCTTCCTGCATTATTTCATATTTTACACTTCAGTCTTGAATATTATTTTCTTGCATTTTAATCCTCCAATTTTAGAAAGATAAAAAACGTTAGTAGGTTCATCGGATCTTATAATTTTGAGTGTTACTATTACAAGTCGAGGTAGTTGTATTTTGGGATATCAGTGTCGGAAGACTGTAGCATTAGTGCGGAATATTATCGACTTAAGGAAAAAGAGTTGAACTCTTACCTTGACCATTATCATTTTATTTCGTTCATTTTTGCAAGTCAGTATTCTATCCAACTATTTATTCATCGCAAAAGATTATTTTGAAAAATAAATTATTGCACAGTAAAATCATTATTTGCCAACAATTTAATTTCTAGGGAGACATAGCGTGGATGCGATGAAGATGAGGATGAATTTGATGATTGGAGAATGAATTTGATCATAATCATGATGAGTACACAACAATATTTTTTTTCTTTTTCTTTTCATTTCTTTTCATTTTTATTAAATTATGAGTATAATTGTAATTTTTTGTAGTGTATTTATTAAAAATATATTTTAATTGTGGTGAGATTATAATATGGTGTAGTAACTAAATTTTGTAGTGCTAATATAATTACCCATGGAAAAATGGACATCGGGTGAGTGTATATTGGGCCTATAGTTAAATATATAAGGGTAAAATTGGTATTCAAAAGTTTTTCATCAATCATTCCTTTTTGTAGATAGATATGTAGGGTTACGACAAACTTTTGTCCTGTTTAGTTTTTATAGGATGAAATAGTTAATAAAAAATATTTAACAAATGTTAAAAATTGAAAATAATTTAAACTTAATATTAATTAGTTCTCAATTTTGCAACCAACCATTATCTCTCACGACATATTGCAGTATGACATGTTTATTAAGCAACGTGCGTAAGAGATCAATCCATATAGAAGAAAAGATTAAAAGCAAAAAAAAACCCATAGAAATGTTTCCATTTGCGATATACCCCTACCTAATGGAAATAACAGAAAACTCTCATGTTTAAAATCTTTTGTGAGAAAAATCCCTCTACAGTCAACGTCTGTCATATTTGTCGTTAAAAACAGTAAAAAGTTACAAAATAGAAAGGGAAAAATTGCAATTTCAATACTCAAACTTTTATTTTTTTACAAATTAAATCCAAATGTTTTATATGTGCCAACCACAATCCCAAAACTTTAAAACTTCATTTTCCACCCTACTACGTTCTACCCCAACTTCATCTTCTTCCCCCAAATTTTTTTTCCACATAAAAATCAATTAATTTAAACTAATTAAATCAAAGATCCAAATATATATATATATATGTGTGTGTGTGTGTGTGTGTGTGAAAAATAAAATTTCTTCTTCTTCTTCTTCTTCTTCTTCTTCTTCTTCTTCTTCTTCTTCCTGCCCCGCCCACAACCCCACGCACCCCATAACCATCACACCTAACCAAAACCCAACTTTCAAATGTATCAACTTTTCCATATACATCTCAAACTACGGCTGACAATGACAAACCAACTTCCACGACGCTTTATGAGAATCAAGAATCAAAGCATAGGTCATTGCATCCACAAATGGTGACAGTGAGTGCAACAGAATAAGATTGAATTCGAAAATCTTTGTGCTTTCTGGCGGCATTTTGCGGAAGCTTGACAAAGAGGTGCGGCTAGAGACAGAGATGGTGGCGATGGAGGTGTCAAGGCTGCAATTGGAATGAGAACCGGAGGTGAAGCTGCTGGTTGTAGGATCAAAAAGCAAATTTGAGGATTTTGAACCGGATTTCGTGGGGAATTTGATGAGGGTTTTCCTTTTCCGATTTTGATTATTTTCTTTGAATTCTTGAAGAAATGGGTGGTCTTGTGGTGGTTGGATTAGGATTTGCAACTGGTTCTTGGGGAAGAAGAAGAAGAAGAAGAAGAAGAAGAAGAAGAAATTTTATCTTTTGTTTTTTTATCTTTGATTTAATTATTTTTAATTAATTGATTTTTATGTGAAAAATTAAAAAAGAATATTCTTAGGTACGAAGATGAAGTGGGGTAGAATGGAGTAGGTGAAAAATAAAGTTTTAAAAATATGGAATTGTGGGTGGCAGAAATAAAACATTTGGATTTAATTTGTAAAAAAGTAAAAGTTTGGGTACTGAAATTGCAATTTTTTCCTTTCTAATTTTGGCATTTTTACTGTTTTTAACAGCAAATATGATGATAGGGGATTTTTCGCACAAAAGTTTTCAAATATGAGAGTTTTCTCCGATTTTTAATAGGTTGGAGGTATCTCGCAAATTGAAACATTTTTAGGGAGTTTTCTCCTATTAATCATTTTTAGAAAAAGTAAAAAGAGTTGGTTATGGGAGGGAAGTTATCAACCTAACAGGGTCAAGACTTAAGAATTAGTTATCAACCTAAAAAGGGTTAAGAGAATTCCTAACCCTTATTTTATCCCTCGAATTTCTCTCATTCCCCGCAATTCTTTCCCCTTTTATAAACACCCCAACTTGTCATTTATTTTCTTTATTTCAAGGATCCATAGCATCTCTATTTTTCTCCCTATTTCTCATCATTTTGCAGTTTTTTCTGCCCCTTTGGAAGACACGATGGTATTCTACGCTACCCCACCCCTCTATGAATAATTCATATTTGAATTCGATTAGAAGCATGTAATATTTATATGTAAATGATTGTTTTTGATAATTATAAATTCTGGCAGATTTATTAATTTCATGGAATTTCATATTGATAGAAATTAATAGAATTTTTCTCTTAAAGAATCGTAGTTTTTGAAAATCATGAAATTGTTGAATAAATTGCATTTGACAATCCTAAATTGTTGGATAGTTAATATAATCATCAAGTTCTTGCTGACTAATTGCTTTGTGGAAATTGCATATTGATGAAACTTGAATGAAGGATTCATATTTGAATTCATTTAGAAAAATGTAAGATTTCGTTTTATAATATGTAAATAATTGCTTTTAACAGTTATAAATTGTAGGGTTTATTAATTTCGTGCCAATTAATTTATTTTGTTTTATCTTTGCAATGTATGAATCATGATTCATATAGTCGATCTTCAATTTATCAAGAAAAAACTTATTTGTGCAAGAGATACGGCTTGAACAGTGACAGACTTGTACTAATTATCCTACAATAGGATATATCGTATTATTGGTTGAGTTGATCGAAGATGATTATAATATCGAGTGGCCCTATTTCGTGTTAGCTTTCTTTCATTTTATTTATTTTTTTCTTTCGTTGCTTGTTATTAATATTTTGTGGGGGCAGGCGAATGCTGCATCTGGAATGGCAGTGCAAGATGAGTGCAAGTTGAAATTTCTGGAATTAAAAGCAAAGAGAAACCATCGTTACATTATCTTCAGCATTGAGGGTCAGCAGGTTGTGGTGGATAAACTCGGCAATCCCGGCGACACCTACGATGATTTCACAGCCGCTTTGCCGGCCAATGAGTGTCGTTATGCTGTCTACGACTTTGACTTCACCACTGACGAAAATGTTCAGAAAAGCAAGATTTTCTTTATCGCATGGTAGGATACTCAAATTATCCACAAGTCATAATTCGTCTCATTTAGCGGCTGTTTGGGTGGGACAAAAATTAGATTTTTAATAAATTTTAATAATAGATAATGAAATGTGTGCTTGAAAAGTTGATAAAAATTGTAGATCATATGACATATGTGGTCAAGAAAAAATGAGTTATAAGGAATGGTGGCCAAATAGAGGCTTAATAAGCGGCGTAAGACGTACACTAGTTACATTTGACTGAATAGACGGAATTAAAGAAGAATAGGTCATTTCTCGCATCTTATTTTATCTAATTTAACGTGTATATATTACGTTAGTGCATGTTGCACTCAAACGTAGAAACGAGATAGAAGATGGACGAGGAGTTTTTCGACCAAAAAAAAAAAATGTTCAACAAACTTGAAGCTTAAGGGCAATAGGGTTTTGTTGACACGGTTCTTGAATTCAATTTATCTTTTAATAGGTCACCAGATACCTCAAAGGTTAGAATGAAGATGGTGTATGCAAGTTCAAAGGACAGGTTCAAGCGGGAATTGGATGGAATTCAAGTTGAATTGCAGGCAACAGATCCAAGTGAAATGAGCCTTGACATTGTAAAAGCCCGCGCAATTTGAATATGTGCTTCTTCAACGACATTCCCGATTTACGGTTTGTATAATTTTCAATTTTGGTTGTACCCATTCACATTGGATTGTGGTCATAATTTGTATTTTATTTTTCTAATTAGGTATATAAATATATAAAATAAGATTAGTTTTTGTAACATCAAAAGCCACCCAATCAATTCCCCTTTTATTTCCTTGTCACGGTACAAGAAAAGTAAATATTGTTGTGACTAAATTATATTTGCTTATTCATCTCATAATGTATCTTCTTTTCATAGCATTTATATTGTCATTTTTTTAAAACCTATTTCAACTTTGAGGGCACGTTTGAAATACAAATTCCAGATACCACTAATAGAAAATATTACAAATCATGCAATACAGGTAGTTTTCTACCACATTGAACCTTTATGGAATCTCCAATCACAAAGGTTGGGTTACTTTCGGAGTTGTCTCCCTTATAGGTTTAAATCCATTCCCCTGAATGATTTATATATGTCCATCTCGGACTACAATTTATTTATGTCCTTCTTGGACAATAATTTGGTATCATCAATTTGAAAAGTTTTTATTCTTCGTTTGTACATCTACATATGTGCAAAATCTTCTAAAATTTCCAAACATATCAATATCACATATTTAAGATTAATAAGATAAACACACAATTTTTTATATTGATTTTTAGTAATACGTTTGAGCAAAAATGCATCCGTGTAACTCTTGTATTTTACCTGCAATCTTCATATTTACAGCTTGTTTGATACAAATTAAAATCAGATTTTAATGTTAGTCAAAGTCAAACAATCAATATTAACCACATCTTTCATGGATTCCACAGCTTTTCAACCACACATTTCAAAAACTTCTATTAAAATCTATTAAAAATCTAATTTAAATCCCCACCAAACACCCCCTTAACTTCAACACTTTGCTGAAAAAGTCAATTTTACGACTAAGAATAAATATAAGGTGTATCTATATAAAATTTTAAACACCCCCGCATTTGAAAAATATACTGCTTGAATTGAGTAAATATATGATCTTTCACTATTATAATGAAAGCCGATTTCTTCAGTCTCAGGCAAGCAAGCAATCAACGAAAATACAATTCAGTTCCCATGGTTTCATGCTGGGGCTTGTTCTGCCAAGGAAGGAAGTAATTTGGAGCTTGTTCTTCCAATAATAATATTAATATTACTCACAGGAGTTACATATGGGACGTAAATAAAATTTTGCAGATTAGTCATGAAATTACCCCTCTTTCAAAATATTAATTAAACACATTATTGAGAGTTAAATCTTTTAACTCTGTTTAAAATAAAATCGTAGAATTGCCATGAAATCTATATAATCCATGAATTCATGTACTTGCCTATTCTGTGAACTTATGTAAACTTGTTGTAATGCAGCTAGAAATTAATATTGTAAGATATTAATTCATTTCTGCATTCCATATCAGGATATCAAGATTTGTGAGCATTGCATAAACCAAAATTCATGCTCCATTGTTTTAAATCTTTGAGTTCTAAGTTTCACCTATTCTTCGAACTGGTCAAATAAATCAAATGATAAAGATTAGTTTCCTACCAACTCCAATAAACCATGGAAGCTCGATCTCAATTTGTGACATGGTAAAATTGGTCATCTGGGGAAACAAAGAATGAGAAAGAAATTCGTGCTATAACCACAGTATATGAAATTTAAAACCATTTCATTCGTGAACAAATTTTAATTTCACTGTCAATCATATGTGAATGCCCTCAACGGCCGGGCTAACCAACAATGAATAGCCAATAATCAATTAGCTACAAAGTGTGAAAATGGATTAGTCATGTGTTGCAATTCTTCTATTGCAAGTGTACAATATCGTAACAATTGTAATACATTGGACCTTTGAGTCCGGATTATCGTTCCCACGAGAACTATACTTTAGTATTAATTTACTTTTCCTAACTCCTA
>CAIGRK010373550.1:0-10548 GCA_903798315.1 Fraxinus greggii | reverse complement strand
TGAAGATCCGTCTCATCGAATCCAGTAATGACTTCTTCGACAAAGTACTGAGCCGGACTGAACCGACCTCTCTCTCTCAACAGAAGCGAGGATTTCTGATCGTTGATCCCTGCATCAACGTCCAGGATCGCCTCCAAGTAACTGTTTATCCAGTCGTTTCCCGCCATTTTTAGCCTTAAAAGCTGAAAATTCCTCAGGTCTTAATGCTGCGACTCACATACGAATAAATGCTGTATTTATTCAGTATTTACTGATTAGTGATTGATTTATAAGCATGTACTCTACAAATTCATGTAGATTGAAAATATCGAATTGATAGTTTAGAAACAGAACAATGAAGAAAAGAAGTGTATGTCGGCGTGAGGGAGAGAGAGAGAGAGAGACGGTTTAGTAGCAGTATTTCTGGTAGTGGAGAGTGCAGTACTGCAAAAATGACGCAAAGGACTCCACACAGCAGGATGTATAATAAATAAAAATAATAATAATCATAGTTTTTTTTATTTATTATACACTACATTTTATTTTAATTGCAGTTAAGATCTTCAATTTTTATAGCAATTTTTTTTTCTTTTGGTCGAATTCTTATTGTACATCTCGTCATTGATAATGATTAATGTCAAAATATTTTGTTTCCATACTTTAAAATAAGAGAAAAATATCTTTTCGTAATTTTTTATTAGCCCCTTTTTGGTACACATTAAAATTTTCATTATCATTCTTCTACTCATTTTCAACCACGCATTCTTTAATAAAATAATATTTTTCATTACGTCAATAATTTTTCCTTCTTTTTCAACCACACATTCTTCCAAAATAATGTGGCTCAAACACACTCTTAATTTGTTTTTTTATAAAATATGATGGAAAAATAAGTTGTTACACTCTATTTCAATGATTTTTTCGGATGTTTTAATTAATGAAATGTTTGAGAACAAAAATATCATAAAAAATTGTTAGAGATATAAATATTATAATGCGCAAAGATTGAGAATATTAAGTGTAATTAAAATGTAGTGCAAGAAATAAAAATTGTTATGTGAATATAATTACCTGGCGTTGATTCTAGTAGTGGGAGTTTTATAGCATGATTGCACGTGGCAACATTGCCTTTAAGTTACTAATTTTAGTACGAATTTAAAATAAAGTTAACAGTTGATTTTAATCACACATTTCATGAAATTCATAACTTTTTAACGGTATACTTCATCAACTTTAATCAAAATCTATTAAAAATCTAATTTTAATACACTTCAAACAGGGCTAAATATTATACATTTTGTTAATGTTACATATTTCATCAAATTTCATAAAAATCTGCTATAAATCTGATTTTGATACTCATCGCTAAATATAATACATTTTGTTAATGTTACACCAATATTTTACTAGAAATACACGTAGTGAGATAGAGTTTTATGAGAGGGGATTTAGCTACTGATACTTCTTTTATAGGATTTCAAACCCGACTCGATCAAACCCATAGATATTGCCAATAATATCGAGTTGATTATGCTATGGTTGCTGAACTCAACAAGCGGCCTCATGATACAGTCTAAGTCGACCACGAATCAGTAATCTAATGTGGATCGATCATTTGAGTCTTACTTTGAGAGTTACTTATGAGACCGTCGTGGGTGAGTGATTCGCATAAGATAGACTGGAGTAGAATGTAATTAGCTATTATGCAATAGTTAGTGTGAAAAATTTTTGAATTGAACTATTGGAAACAGCTCATTTTTTCTACAATGTCAACCGTTTTCTCCACAAAATCGAGCCCCTTAGAGTTGACTACGATGCAACAATCTTAGGCAATGCATGAAGTGGACAAACAGGGAGGGTGGAGTCTGTCTTTCAACATATAAATTTTGTTCAAAGAAAATAACATACTTACTGTTGAATTATTGTTCAAAATCATTTATCGTAAATGGGCTATAAGTGGGGCTAAAATGGACTGAATTGGTGAAGGCCCAAATAGATGTCTTCAGTTTTGCCCATGCGATAAATTGAAGACATGCTTTGAATATTTTCTACTTCATTAATCTTACATACAATTTGTCAAGAGTCCCTTGAGCACTAATTAGATCTTAGAAAGTGCAAATATTGTTTGAGGACAACGATCACGTGTTTGAGCATTTCCATCATATTTTGATGTTCATGATTCTTCCTTCCGGTGATTTTCTCCGTTCCCGTTGAAGTATAGCCCCCATTTGGTTTGGATTAAAATCCAATTAAATTATTAAACTAAAGTTAAAAATTAATTTAAATCACTTATTTTATGAGATTCACAACCTTTTAACCACATATTTTATCAATTTTTATCAAAGTCTACATAAAATCTGATTTTAATCCATACGAAGCAGGGCAAAAGGGTTATAGAACATGTAAAAAGTTTGACCGGTAATACCGTTTGATATTCTTGCTGACACATCACTAAATAATAGATCTCTTCATTCTTCGAGTACAATATCATATCCCTTTAAAATACTATTAAAAATCACGTATCATTAGAAAAATTACATAGGCAACGATCCACGAATGTTGCAAGGAGGAGAAGAAAAGAATAGATTATGAGTTTTCTTTTCAGAATAAAACTCAAACAAAATACAATGATGAACTACATTGGGTTTTCTTTGATGAAAATCTGTAAAAATGGGTTGAGATAGTTTCTGGGCTTTTTTATATTATAATTAATAGTTTCTGTTGATACAGAGATGGGATTCTTAGCAGGTTGTATTCTGGGTTTTGCATTGGGAATTTGTTTGGTCGTCGGTTTTGCTCGATACCAGAATGTCAGATCCAAACGTCGTTCTGGTTTGGTATTCCTTCAATTTTTTATTTTTCACATTCTTGTTTTGTGCATGTAAGTATCACGTATTAATATCTGTATGAATACGTCTTATGTATAGATTTGGTGTAATTATTCATGAATTTAATTTTTTGTTCATAAATGTATCAGGCTGCTGCAATTGCAGCTTTTGCAAAGATGACAGTTCAAGATTCAAGAAAAATTCTACCCCCCGCGTTTTACCCTTCTTGGGTTGTCTTTTCGCAGCAACAGAAGTTGAGTTACATCACCTTAAACGTTTGGATTAGTCGATCTTTGATGAAAATGCAAAATATTGAATTCAACTCTCAAAAACTACGGATTTATGAAAATTGTGCACGTGATCCATTTTCTTGGACAAGTATTTAGATTTTCTCTGGTTTTGATTTTCAGTTAAAATGGCTGAATCATCACCTTGACAAAATATGGCCATATGTTAATGAGGTCATTCTTCTTTTTCCCTTTAAATCCTAGAGTTGGTTTATTTTCTAATATGTAGATTTTATTTCTGAGAAATTCTTTGGCTGCATAGGCAGCATCAGAGCTAATACGAAGTTCTGTCGAGCCAATTCTTGAGCAATATAGACCAGTAATCTTATCTGCTCTCAAGTTTTCCAAATTGACTTTGGGTACTGTGGCTCCACAATTCACAGGTTAGCTCAATTACTTTTTCATATACTGTATCTTTGGTACTTGTTATCGAATAGGATTGAAAGTTACAATGAACAACTTTTTTTTATTCATACTATTCTTGATGCTTTTACAACGTGGTTATTCTCTACTAGGAGTTTCCATGCTTAAAAGTGAGCCTGGGGAAATTGTTATGGAATTAGAGTTGCAGTGGGATGGAAATCCTAATATCGTCCTTGATATTAAAACCAGAGTCGGTGTGGCATTACCAGTACAGGTTCTTTTCCAACTTAATACAATCCTATCAGTGTTTTCTCTCTGAATGATGAGTATACTAACTCACGAAATACAGATTCAAAAATGAAGACAGTTTGAACAACAGAGAATATACATTATTTTCGCACGTGGGGTATCTAAAACATGATTTACTGTGTCATTTTTGCTATGCTATTATGATACATGCTTCAGATTGTTTGATTCTTGGGCAAATGAAATTATGTTACACAATTGTAAAACCGACGTGCAGTTCGTCATTTTTTGAGTGGAGAATTATGATAGTATTGAGAGTAAGTCACGAAGAAAATAAAAATAATTGATAAAATAAATACGGAAAAGACATCCAAAATGGAACAACACATTAACTTAGACTACTCCCAAGCGTAAAATGTTTTGTTCTTATTGCAAACATACTGGGAGATTCACTAGTGGAGACCAATAACAAGAGGATGTCCCTTACTATATCTCAGAAATATTTGCAGCTGTGAAGATATTCATATTCATATTGAGATTTTCATTTTCATTTATTTTTCAATGTAGGTAAAAAACATTGGATTTACTGGGGTTTTCAGGTTAATATTCAAACCACTAGTTGATGAATTCCCTTGTTTTGGAGCTGTTTGTTATTCCTTAAGACAAAAGGTGAGCCATGAACTCTTTTTTTGCTCTTTTTTCCTCTGAAAATACGCTACGAATTTTGACTGCAGTAAATTTTCATCATGGACGTTATCAATATCTTTAAGAGCATATTTCATATGCAGTAATGAACAAAACTTTTAGCTTGTTTTTTTACCTTAATAATGTTGAGTACTACTAAGTCCGGCTAACCAAACAAAACCGCAAGTGTTTTTAACTTCATTTCATACAGATTAATGACAATTTTTCATAATTCAGAAGGCTACAAACGCTAAAATTTTCACAAATGAGTGCATTTTTTACCTGCATATTTTCAGAGAGATGTGAATAAATTCGTAATACGTAAACAAGCATCTGTTTATCGAGTCAACCTTCTAATTTTTGCATGCAGAAAAATCTGGACTTTACCCTCAAAGTTATTGGTGGTGATGTATCAGCAATTCCAGGAATATCTAATGCCCTTGAGGTTTGTGAATTTCACACATCTATTATTGTGTTTAAAGTTAATAAATAGTAGTAGTCCTTAAAAGAGTTAGATAACTTTAAATAAGAAATATGAATGGAAATTCTTAATTGAGCTTTTTTTTTTTTGTGTGTTCGTCGTAGGATACAATTCGAGATGCTCTTGAAGATTCTATAACCTGGCCAGTCCGTCAAATCATACCAATCTTGCCAGGAGATTATAGGTCAGTAATCATTTTTTTTCCCTGCATGAGTGCATCCAATTTACATTGAGTTTTGAACAAAAATTAACCCATAGTTCATGATCTTGCTACTATTAAAGACCATATTCAATTCATATCTGATGAGATTTCAAGTCTATCTTTGACATACATGAATGAATGAATCTATCTTTTCGTTCTCATTTTTAAGTTCTTCCAAAGAAAAAACAGAGATCCTCTGACCTTAAAAATGGAATAATCTCATTCTTGTGTCGGAATCAAAAGCATTTATGTTTCTTACAGGAACTCTTAGTGTATTTTTCTCTTACAGTCATCTAGAGTTAAAGCCAGTTGGAACTTTGGAGGTGAAGCTTATACAAGCTAAGGAATTAACAAATAAAGACATTATAGGAAAATCTGATCCATTTGTGAATTTATTCATTCGGCCACTACGTTCAAGGACAAAAACGAGCAAAACAATTGTAAGAATCTTTCATTTCTCTGCCTTCGTTAGTTTGTTGTTTGCTTCTCTCTGGTTAATATAAATCCCCACTATTTGTTTAGAACAATCAAATAAATCCAATTTGGAATGAGCACTTTGAATTCCTAGTTGAAGATGTATCAACTCAACACTTGACGATAAGAGTGTCTGACGATGAAGGAATTCAAGCTGCGGAACTCATTGGCTGTGCCCAAATGCCACTCAGTGATCTAGTGCCTGGTAAGGTGAAAGATGTATGGTTGAAACTTGTGAAAAATCTGGAGATCCAAAGAGACCATAAAAACCGGGGTCAGGTGAGAATGCCGACTAAATCTGTATTTTTCATGTTTATAAACCGGGCTAATGGGTGACAAAGTATATTTAGTTTTTTGTAACCATGTTAAAGTACAGGCTCATCGGGAATATCTTCTCTGAATAAAGTTGTATAAGCACATATATTAAGGATAATTAACCCCAAAGTGAACACAAAGTACATGTTTGATATGGAGTATTGAATAGGATTGGACACTATAATACATAGGATTTTAGCTTTTTTTCTTCCTTAATATTGTCTAGTGTTGTACCATCTGCCTTACCAAATAAGCCAAAAGGAGTATTGAATAGAATTGGAAACTATAATAAAAAGTATTTTAGCTTCTTTTTCTTTTTTAATATTGTCGAGTACTATATTGTACTGTATTGTCTGTCTTAACAAATAAGCCAACAGGAAATCTAATTCTTTGCTCAACATAGTTCTGTAATTGACTTTGCAAAGTGATTTCTACTCTGTTACATATCCAATTTACATATGATTTTTTTATAAGCGTATACGAAAAGATGTATCGGATCCATTTGTAAAACAATTTTGATCTCTTAAATATACAGAATTTTAACTTCTTTTTCTTCCTTAATATTGTCGAGTGTTGTACCATTTGCCTTACCAAATAAGCCAAAAGGAGTATTGAATAGAATTGGACACTATAATAAACAGGATTTTAGCTTCTTTTTCTTCCTTAATATTGTCGAGTACTGTCTGTCTGTCTTAACAAATAAGCCAACAGGAAATCTAATTCTTTGCTCAACATACTTCTGTAATTGACTTTGCAAAGTGATTTCAACTCTGTTAGATATCCAATTTACATATGATTTTTTTATAAGCTTACATGAAAAGATGTATCGGATCCATTTGTAAAACAATTTTGATCTCTTAAATAAGCTTCGGGCAATAAATGCGTGTTAAAAATTTCGTTGAATGTGTCCTCATGAGTGTATCATTTTCCATGGGATGCTTTAAAACTTATCAGGGCTAGTTTTTGTTTATATTATTTCTTTAATTATAGGTGCACTTGGAGCTCTTGTATTGTCCTTTTGGCACTGAGAGTGCATTTATGAATCCGTTTAACCCTGACTTTGGATTAACTAGCATGGAAAAGGCTCTTTTACAAGGAACTGGGCGAATAGATTCTGCCAGTCTCGTGAAATCATCCTCTCAGACGAAAAAGGATTTTGTTATTAGAGGTGTTCTTTCAGTGACAGTAATATCTGCAGAAGATTTGCCAAGTACTGATCTCATGGGAAAATCTGATCCTTTCGTTGTACTAGTGATGAAGAAGTCTGATCAGAAGAGCAAGACTCGGGTAAGATTTGCTGATTCCGACTGACCTTTGGAAGAAATAGTTGTTCCTGCGAATGCTTCACACTCCCCCATCCCCTAGCCAAATAAAGTGTTGAAGACAACTAAGTATATAACTCTGTCCCCCATCTAATAGCTTAAGCCTCGAGATGAAGTGTTTTGAGTCTTGTTGTCACTCGTTTTTAAAACTTGTCCACGTATAGGAATTTTGATAAGAAATGAATATGAGGAGGCATGTGAGGATGACTAAGAAAATAATTTTGTAGTCTCTCTATTAGTTTATGCTTTTGGATGAAGTGATTCAATGTATACGAAAAAGATAACTCATTTTTATGGTTAATTCAATACATAACCCCGTTGTTTCCCCTTCCTCCTTGGAATTTTGGTAATGTAACGCAATAACTTTTTCCCTCTCATTATAGGTTTTAAATGACACCTTGAACCCTGTTTGGAATCAAACATTTGACTTTGTTGTTGAGGATGGGTTACATGAGTTGCTGATGTTAGAAGTTTGGGATCATGACACGTTTGGGAAGGTAAATTCTCAGAATGGACTCAACTTTGTGCGTTGAAGTGCAATTTTTTTCAGAAATATTTGCAATTTTAACAATATTTTTTTAAAAAGACAAACGCTATTGCGAAAGAATTAGAATTGCTCTTGGAAAACAGGCAAGATTAGATAGTTAAATTTGTTTTGTTCCATTTTTGGAGGAGAAGAAACCCTGAAGGGGAAAAAATCTATACTCATTGGTAAAATAAGTAACTTAAAAAGAGGTCAGGCTTACGTTTAAGCTCAGCATAATATTCTACCTATTTTCAGGACAAAATGGGAAGATGCATAATGACACTCACAAGGGTTATATTAGAGGAAGAAGTTACAGATACCTTTTTCATAGACGGGACACCATCAGGAAGGTTGAATTTGCATCTCAAGTGGGCGCCCCAACCTATCATCCGGGACTGATAAGAGTGAGCACGAAGAAATATTGCAACAAATTGCATTGTCATTTTGCTCGGACATTCTCCAGGTACGATCCATGAAAGTTCAAAATCGAGTTTTTTACATTCAATGATAAGTCGCGAAGCAAAACCACGGTAGACAAGAACTTACCCTCATAATTATAACTATCATAGTTGTTGCTAATGCGCTCTATCACTGAGGAAGAGAATTTTCACCTTATTTTTACAGGGAAATTGTTGATTTCATTGTTCGCTTTTTACAAGCCTTCTCAACTCGGTTCTTGGTTGAACACTTGCGTGATTTGCATTATTTTCTTGCTGTTGATGTGCTCCCCCTTCTTAACGGCCTACTTCTTTCTTAGCACAAGCACGACCACCATTTTCTCGTAAGACAAATGTGGTCGAAGCCAAAAAAAAAAGTTAATAGTAGAATTTTTTCATGCTCGGATTGGTGCCTTGCAATATTTTCCTCACGGTCCCAAGACCAAGACCAGCTGAGGATCTAGCACCCGGCAAGCCACGGCGGCCGCCTATGTTGGATTTGCCGGTATTCAATATTTTTTGGGTCAACGTATTTATTGTTTGAATGTATATCTGCGATTTCTGTTTTTTCTCAAAGCCTTTTGTGGTTCAATTGGTCTGAGTACCTTACAAGTATACCGAAGTCTTGTGTTTGACTCTCAAATATAGCAATTTTTTTGGCAATTATTTTAGGTTAAAATTTCTCACCATTTTGGAGCATATAGTTATTATAAAAATTGGTGCAATTGCAGGATTCGAACTTGTGAACTCCGTTGGAATTATAAAGCACTTGACCACTATGGCATTTGTGAAATCTTATGTAAAAAAATGCTATATGTTTTTTTATCAAATAATTGATATATTCCCTCATTGTTTTTAAAACTTTTTAACTAAAATTCGACCTTTTAGAATTTTTTTTTCCTGTTAGACTAAAATTATTAACAAATCGAACAAAGAAAGTAAATAATTTGATCCATTTTTAAATTTCAAATTGTTATTCTGCAAACATTATTAGACTGATAGATAACGTACAACCACATATGACCAAGACCTCCATCTACTACTTAAAACACACAGTCCACCATGTTTTGTTAGTAAATGGAGTCAAGGTCTTTGTTTAACTACATTTATGGGATGCAAATTTGGCTGGAAACAAGGATGGACTCATTTGGAGGACAAAATATTTTGTATTTCTTGGTTAACATTCTATCATGATGTTCGGCAAAAGCTATTTGTTAAATCTTTGCATCGAGGACAACTTTCGAGCTCTTGACTTGTTGATTTTGAAATTTACTTCGCCAACTTGTTGTATCACTCAATGAAGGCTACTTATGTGTGTCAATTTGGTCACCCCAAAATGGTCACCCCAAAATGAAAAGGATCTCTATAGTTACCATTATGTCCTCGATTATGTCGGGCAAGGATCTTTTGGAATGAAATCTTGTATATTTATTATCTCTATAAATTGTCCAAATCAAATAATAATTTTAGACCTAAGTAGGAGTTATTAGTCATGAGGATGAAGTTATTTTTGTTTTTTGTTTTGATTTTTAATTATTTGTTTGGGACTCATTTGTAGTTTTTGAAAAATTTGAGTTTATAGTTGTAATTAGTTCTTTATTATTTTTTTTCCCTCTTTGTTTTATTTGAATAAGAGTGTATATTTGTAATTTCACGGATTTTTATAGAAAAAATCGATGGAAATTGAGAAAACTGATGTTTTCTGTAATGAAACATGGAAATATTGGTGAAAATGCAAAAAATTGAAACGCATGGACGTTTTGCACATTAAGATCAAACGTATGGACGTTTTGTGCTAATAAGCCTTTAAGTATAATCGAAAAAAAAAATTTAATAAAAAAATTACTTCCTTATAAATGAAGTTTTTAAGGATAATCAAACAATGTTTAAATTCAAAACGTAAAAAAGGGGCTCGTGAGCCACTTTTGACGAGCCCGAACTTGAGCCGAGTTTTCTGGACGAGCGCTCATGGGAGAGCCACGAACAGAGCTCATGGCTCGCCTTAAAAGTACAGGGATCGAAACAGCACTGAACTTAAACGGTGACAAAAATGGTCAATGAATTTTGTTCAGTGACCGTTCTGGTCACTGAATTTGTTATTTTTTTCATTCAATTTTTCCCTATAAATACCCTTCCAAAATACAGTAACCGTTCTGGTCACTGAATTTATTTTTTTTTCAATTCAATTTTTCCTTATAAATGCCCTTCCCTTAATCCATTTTTTTCCACCCAACTCTCATTCTATACTCTCTACTCTCATGATTCTCTTCTACATTTTACATTATCGAGTTATAATATTGATTTTACAATCTATTTTCTACACTGCTACATAGTATACATTCATTTCTCAATTCTACTTCAACACTCAATATCAATTATCTCACTACAAATTTTCAATTACAAT
>CAIGRK010373514.1:0-10459 GCA_903798315.1 Fraxinus greggii | reverse complement strand
TACCCCACGGGGTCACCTCAACCATGGATGTCAATTTCGATAGGAGAGGTGGGTGACACGCCTACTGGGGTCGCCTCATCAATCCTTCCGAGATGATGCTTTCTACATCGAAAAATGGCCGTTGTCGAGGTGCAGACGCCCCTAGGGAGCCACCTCAACCAAGGATGTTCACTTCATCAGGGAAGGTACGGGTGCCACTCCTGGTTAAGCGAATCAGCAGTGTTCTCACGCATTTTCACTCCTTGCTGAGGTGCATATGCCCCCAAGGGGCCACTTCAACGAAGGATGTTCACATCATTAGGGGAGGTGCGGATGCAACTCATAGTTAAGCGAGTCAGTAGTGTTCTTACACATTTTCACTCTTTACCGAGGTGCATACGCCCCAAGGGAGCCACCTCAACCAAGGATGTCAACTTTGAAATGAGAGGAGCCTGACACCCCGCTAGGGTTACCTCATCAATCCTTCGGAGATTATGCTTTCCACGTCGAAAAATGGCCCTAGATGGGGTGCATACGCCCCCGCGGGACCACCTCCTTAAAGGATACCCATTTCGTTAGGAAATGTGCGTGTGCCTCCTCTGGTGAAGTGACTCAGTGAAGTGTTTACACCCCCATTTGATTTATTCATTTTGGTGTAAGTGTGTACACTCATTCTATTTATTAGAAAAAGTGATTCAGCGAAGTTGCAATCACTCGGGGCTTCGTCCTTCAACCAGACTTCGCCTGTACAACAACTTTCCTCAAAGTTGCAATCACTTAGGGCTTCTTCCTTCAGCCAGAACTTCACCTATACAACAAATTTTCTTAAAGTTGCAATCACATAGGGCTTCGTCCTTCCGCTAGGACTTTGCTTTGCAACAACTTTTCTCAAAGTTGCCAATGCCAACCACTTCATCCTTCAGCTAGGACTTCGCTTTGCAACAACTTTTCTCAAAGTTGCCAACGCCTATCACTTCGTCTTTTAGCTAGGACTTCGCTTTGCAACACCTTTTCTTAAAGTTGCCAACGCCTATCACTTCGTCCTTCGACTAGGAATTCGCTTTGAAACAACTTTTCTGAAAGTTGCTAACGCCAATCACTTCATCAGGACATCGCTTTGCAACAACTTTTCTCAAAGTTGCCAACGGCCATCACTTCTTCTTTCAGCTAGGACTTCGCTTTGCAACAACTTTTCTTAAAGTAGTCAACGCTTATCACTTCGTCCTTTAACTACAAATGTTTTGCAAAAACATCTCCCAAAGTCACACTCAACGATTCGTCCTTCCTTTAGGACTTTGCTCCTATATACCTTTTTCTCTCTTCTACAACTAACGTATACACCCCGTAGAATGATACAATATAACAGCCTCTACAAAGTCCATGCATTATATAAATATCCATACATGGACTGGAGGGACTGTTGTTACGGGCCTTCTAAGGCCCTCCACCTCATCCGCCATGCGTTGGCCAAACTGATATGGCGTTGCCACGTAGCAGATGAATTGAATCTACGTCGGATGAACTAATTCCATAATCCCAAACTGAAATACTATTGCCCCACCTCGTAGAAGAACTGAACTCATCCATCACTCACAGCAGATGCAAAGGCTAACACTCTGCATTCGTTATACCTCACAATCCGCCTCGCCACACCTCTACCAAGATCTTTATGAGATCTATCCAAAGTCAAGTCCCTGATTGATTGATAGNAGCAGATGAATTGAATCTACGTCGGATGAACTAATTCCATAATCCCAAACTGAAATACTATTGCCCCACCTCGTAGAAGAACTGAACTCATCCATCACTCACAGCAGATGCAAAGGCTAACACTCTGCATTCGTTATACCTCACAATCCGCCTCGCCACACCTCTACCAAGATCTTTATGAGATCTATCCAAAGTCAAGTCCCTGATTGATTGATAGGACGTGTGGCAGGCTACAAATAGTTAACTCAGTTGCTATGTCAAAAATCATTTAATATCCGCCAGCCTATGGATTGACAGATTGAGGCCTATGAAAGGATGACCTATCAGGGATCTGAAGCCACGTGTCCCCCCATCCAATGGTTAACCTCTTCTTTTCTCTTCTCTAGTATAACTACCCCTACACAATGGTAAGGTGGGGGGTGCTCATTCTAATCCTTGGATTCTAGGTTTTTAACTCCAAAGAGCCTTACATTATATTTACACACATCCACAACCACGTCCTGGTGACCACTTCATCACCGGGCACCACTTCCCGGTTGACTGAAATACTGACTTGACCGTCGGAGTGATCGTGGCCTCTTTCACCCCACCAGAAAAGGTCACGAGTGAATAACGGTGTGCTACCGTATGCAGGGAAGAGCTTACGTGGAGTATTATTCTGTTGGCCACGTGTCTGAGCCATTTTTCGAGGATGACAAGTAGATTTCCAAGGTTATAGGAATTCCATAAATGCACTTTTCAATTAGTTAACTTTGTCGGAGAAGTAGCTTCACAAAGGATATAATGAAAAGTTTTGCAGGCATCAGATTCGACTCTTTCTAGGGAACAAAATAGTTGTTTGCTTCTCATTTCTCTTGTCTTGGTTCAAGAAAAAAATATTTCATGCACGACAGTCAAAAAAGGTGATGAGTATTTAGTAGTTTGAGTTAACTAGGGATGGAGAAACCATTACTTATGGGGCACAATTAACTACCATTGAAGTACTAATAATAATCAAGCAAAAAAATTGGCAATTTGAACTCTGTAGCCCTTAGAGTATGAATAAAATATAAGATTTTACATGATTCAATATCAAAACTGAATATCAAGGATTTTCATGTTCTATCATTCTTTTTATTTGTTTGCGTGATTGTAATTGATTTCTTTTTCCATTACAATCTTGTGACTTGGCTCCAAAAGCTGCAAAGAAGGCTGGACAGGTCTTTGGCTTTTCGAACTTAGTGAACTGAAACATCCAAGTAAATATAGGGCTTGCAGGGCTGTAATTGTAAATTTCCATTTTTTTAAGGATCATACATGTTTGCTATCAAAAAATGTAATAACGATTGACGAATAGAATGGATGTCTTCCATAATGATTAACAGTATTTGTTATATCAGCTCTGCTTCGCGTACAGAAGCAGAGGCCACATGAAGCCAACAGAGACGACACACACGGTGGCGCCCGCGTAATTTTTTTGATTAACTTCTATAAATTTTGTCGTTATTATCAATTTGAGATATTATTCATGTCATTCAAAATTTTGGGTTAGCATATAATTTAATAGCTTAATTTTGATATTACAAAATAATACGTAGAAGAAATTAACCATTGTCACCCTTCGTCCATATTCCACACCACTTCCGGCTCTCCGGCAATTCTGGAGAAAGCTTTATGAGCATACTGTATTGGGAGATAGCCGTAATACTCGTATCTTTCACTTGATCTTTATTTTCAAAGTTCTGCTCTACCAAACGCTCTTTCTGATATCTAGGCATAAATACCCTACAGGAAGGGACAATGAAGAGTGCACTAGAAAGCAAAATTGTAGATAGATAGGCATTTTTCTCTTTTATCATTGGAAGAATATTCTAACCATTAGGCACTTTTTTTTTTTTTCTCATAACAGAGTCTTAAGAACCATTGAAAAGGAATCTGTTGTCCTAAAACATTGTCAAGAGAAAAGTACATATTCTTGCCCGAAGAGAGCTGTGTGTGCCAATAAGCATTCAACGAAAAGTAGCAAACCACGTGTATATGGAACATATACATTCAAATATGGTATTCATATCATAGTTTCATATCTACAACAACAAAAAAAAAAAAAAATCAAAATCCGTATAGAAGTAAGATATTAAACCAGACGAACATTCTATGACCTCGAACTCTCAAATCAGCATTTTGCAAATGTAAAATGAATCAGCCCAAAAGGGAAGCAGCACAACAAAACTTGTATTGATGTCATATAAAAATACCAGTACGTTGTGGCCAATAAATGAATTGAGTTCTTGTTTCTCATTGCTTTCAGCCCTGCTTGTGTACAAAAAAATTTAATAAAGTATGACATCATTCCTTTGTTATTTCCTCATTTTCTTCTTATTTTTCCTTTTCCACCTTCCCTTTTGTATTCTTCAGATTAGATCAAGAGAATGTGAGATCAATAAATATAGTCACGACCAATTAATATGTCCAGCATCTGAAAGAGAGACCGGGAAACATTGTCAGTGTAAAACAATTATTCAAGTAACCAGGATGAATGAAGAAATATGAACCGCAACAGAAAGTACAGATGTGAAAGCGAGAAAGTGAGATACATCGAGCTATAAACAATATAACCCACCAACAAATAGCAATAGAACATATATTTTCAATATTGCATAGATTGAAATGGCTTCTGCAATACTCAATTAAATTCCCATACAAGCAAGTGAAGAGACTTGCAATATCTAAACAGAGCCAAATATTATTCAAGGACAAATGCATCCCTTTATAATGATGTTATCCGTAGGGGTCGTAGAAGACATATCAAAATGGCCCCATAATTCTTTGCTTTTTATAAACATCTCGAACTGAAACTTCCATGTTGAGTAATTTTTGCCATTAAAACGGATAAGTGTATTATCTGTTGCCATTAAAAACCCAAGAATTAATACAAGCTAAAAAAAACTGCAATATTATTAAATCAAGCCCAACAGAAAACTATAGTCACCAAATAGCAGTCCAAAATAGTAAATAGTCCCAATTTACTAAATTGTTTAAAATAAACAGTAACAAACAACAGTCCAAACAATAGCCCAAGTTAGAGAATAATAGCCTAAAATAATTTAAGTAATTATCTGCTCCAGAACTTAAATGCAACCCAAAATAACAGACCTAAACCAAAGAATAATGGATTGCGTGCAATAACTTATATCTATCTAATGAATTATTTATAACTTTTATAAAAATATTCTTTAAAAAACTTTTGTCCTACTTTTTACTTTATTTTATAGACCTAAATAATTAATAAAAAATAAATTAAAAATTTTAATTTTACCCCTAAAAAAATTTTATACTTTATATTTTTTTGTAGGTTTTTATGCAATAACCCGCCGGTTGAACCACCGGGTCCCCGGTCGGACCACTAATCCATGAACCCGCTGCATTGTTCGAGTTTGTGGTCGGGTCGAGTCTAACAACTATGCATATAAGCATTCATTCAGTTTCTTTAATAAAGAACACAAACCGTGCTAAGGAGAGATCTCATTTTAATCTCATAAAGGAAGCTCCACAAATTAATCTATTTTCTTTTACATTTTCCCTCGAGTGAAAATATATACTGCAATTAGTGGCAATAAATTTGAACTCAAGATATTCTGCTTTAGCAACCGGATAGGGTACCAATTCACATTTTCAATAACACCACTCGATCCTCAAGTAATCATTCTTAAAGTGATCTACCATTCCAAAATGGCAAGTCTGCAACTAATGGTCCATTCCAAAGGTCGGTCCTAGTTTTGTTTTTGTTTTTTTTTTTTGTGGGGGTGGGGTGGGAGGAGTTAACTCCCAAAAAGTAATTCTCAAAGTTTACAAAAGATGGTGCTGTCAACCATCATGCCTCACAATCAATAGAATATAAGAAGCTGATAGTGTCCAACCGAGAAGTTTGTTATGCACAAGTGTGAGTGCCTAATGTAGCTTAGCATTTTTATCCACATTTGAACATCTAAATACGACTTAAATACCTATAATTACTATTTTGAGTGCTGAAGATGAGCGGTTAATGCTACAAACATAAGAGTAGGAATAATCTGAACTATGCTTTGACAAAAACTTACATAACACTATTGAACTAAAGATAAGTTCAGCCACCAATATGTATCATCGGTCTGTTTGGTGTCTTTGCAATGTCAAACATCCCCGCATGAGCAGCTTTCTTCCTTTTCACCTGAAGTTGAAAGCAAATGCTTAAAGTTGTAACATGACATTTGACATAATAGAAGACACATAGACGAAAGGGAGGGAAATGAAAAGCTCGGCCTTTACAATCAATTAAGATGAGAAGCCATCGAAGGGAGAATTGTTATAGTTTTCTATGATCTCTCACTCCAAACAGAAATCACTTAAAGCCAAGAGCAAATTCAAGTGACAACGAAAATAATGCAAGTTACATAATCTCGTGCTACAACCCACAAACAGGGTGAAATTAAGGATGAGAATGAATCCTCAGAAATTGCAATATAGATGGTGTTTCCTCCATTTACTATCTGAGACAATAGTTCATACATACCGCTGCCCCTATAATCTCCTTGAGCTCAATATCATCAACACCCTGACGCAGAGGATCCCTCAGGCTAACCTGAAAGGAATGAACTCTGATAAGACAGATGAATAACTTGTGCTCAAATAGGTAGATGTTAAATCTTAAATTGGATATTATGTCACTCAATATAATGCACACACTGCAATCTGCCCAACTCTGGGATGGAGAACATCTTAAAAGACTATGGGACCAACATATGCCTTTCTTTGTGAAAACCCATTTGTTACTGGACTAGCAAATGGAAGGTAAATTCTAAATATCATGAATTTGATCTAGAATAAAATACGCACACTAGATTTTGAAAGGGATGGAACACATGCCAAATAAAAATTATATTAGCCATTCAATCTCATATTCAATTTCTATCACACAAGTGCAATCTCCAGCAACAGAGCAAGATCTGCATGTCAAATCATTTGGTAGAAGATATTCTGCCTCAAAGAACTTTGATGGCGCCCAAAGGCCGAAAGCATTAGGTGGTATTTTCCAGTTACGTACTAATTACCCATTACCAACCTACCCATTTCATCTGCCAAAAGGTTGGCTCTTTTTCCATATAACTGAATGGGAATAGTATTTGGAATATAGGAAGAAACACGAAAAACTACTCGATAACGCATATTTGGAAAAGATATAGTTATCATCTACTCGATACTTGGCAGCACCCTATTAAAGTTTGTAAGTGTAATAGAAAGAATATATGACAAAGACCAGTGATTGCAATAAGCGTAAAAGGAAATTCGAGATGAAACACTGGGACTTGATTGATGAGGTCAAGCTCGTGAAATATGATAAATACAAGAAATCTAACTATGTTTGAAAACAAGTATCCATTTGGGAACAACCAGGTAAATGGTTAAAATTTTCTGCATAGAGGAGATGCAATGAGACAGTGCCATTTTACTAATTGATTGGCTGAAGGCTGTGCCTAGAAAACACAGAGCTGATACAGCATTTGTTGTCCACTATTTGTTTGAGAATGTTAGGGCTATTTTGGGCCTTGACCTTGCAAGTGTACAGATAACAATGCACATTCTGCACTACAGGGAAGCAACATCCCTGTTTCCTTTTCCATTCTTTACTTTCTTCCTTTACTTAGAGATATCGTTTACAAGAATAAGGTAAGGGTGTCAATAGGGCCATGCTATAGACAGGCTGCACCAGATATGGCCTAGATCTCTGCTGTGCTAGGCTGTCAGAAAATCTAGAAGGTCCAGCACGACCCACAGTAGCTGTAGCTGCCTGGTCTCTGGGTTTTTTTTAACTTAAATCTTACAATTTCAAAAGCACAGTTTTTCAATCAAAACTTTACAACATGATCTATCAATATATCTCCAAATCAAAATAAATCTTCGTTTTAAAATAATCATCCCATATTTTAGTATTGAAAAATGGTTAGTATGAAACCAATCTTGTCCGCAATGTTTGCATTCTCAATTCTGTATCTTACCAATCAACTTACAACTATTCACACAGAATTTTCTATGACTTCTGGTGTTGCTCTATTCGTACGTTTTAAAATCTGATCATCCACTGACCTAATTGACAGAATTTAACATTATTGTTGGAATCGGAGGTGCTAGTAAATGATGCGCCATGGCAAAAAATAACCACTGAAGAATATCTTTTTTATCAAATTGTACTCACTAGTGTAATCACATAAAATATATTAATAACTCAACAACAATATATTAGGATTAGAGATCGAAGTTGAACCAGTATAATTAGTATAAATATCATAATCTTTATATTTAAGTTAGTATGTAGGTCTTTTTGATATTTCATTCAAATAAAATGCTACATCAAATGAATTACTGTGTGAATCTATTACTGCCACTAATATAATTTCAGCAGATACATATTTCCAGCATTGTTTTGAATTTATTATTCCACTGTACAAAAAACTACGATGCTCGGACTCGGGTACGGGTATGTATCCAAGTGTCGGATCTTTTATTTTCTAAAATGTAGGATAAGGAGACATAACTAAGAAGAGTCCAAAATTCGGATACGGGTACGTCTTTCAAATTTCAATTTTTTTTAACTAATCTAACATGTCATTTTAAATAGACCAAAATCAATTATTCACAAAAAAAGAAATGTATATTGAATAAGGGGTTAAGACAAATAAAATATAATTTTGGGGTTTAATTTTCAATTATGTGAATTACTACATGTTATATATAATAGAAAATGAGGGATTTGATTGCAATTTGGAATTAGTGGAGTACCAAGTAGTACTATATGGAACTCATTTTCCTTTTTTACAAACAAAACCCTGAACCACCGATACAGAGAGATAAATAAGGGAAAAAAGAAGAAAAGGGAAAGAAAAAAGAAAGAAGAAAAAGGGAAACCTAGCACTGCAACCTTTCTCTACCCTCTCGATGTCGACGTTAGATTTATAGAGAGCATAAACGAGAAAGAAGAAAAGGGAAAGAAAAGGAAAATGATAAAAAAGGGAAAGAAGAAAGAAGAAAAAGAAAAAGAAGATGAAAAAACGACGAAGTGTCTGGTTGAAATTTGAAGGATCCGACACATATCCCATATACATACCCATGTCATGTCCGTTACGAGTACTCCAACTATTTCGAAGAGTCCGAGCATCATAGACAAAATTTTAGGAAAAATTTACATTATTTATATTCAGAAAATGCTTAAGGGATGAGCTAGAATAGTTTAAGAAAAATAGCATAACAAATAGGATGCTATACAACTTGTTTTCCATGATATAATTTTGTGATGACTTGACTATAATCTTTGCAAGACTACAATTTCATAAATAGAAATCCATAAAATTCTAAAATTTCAAATAAATGTTGAACAATATGGAAACTGGTGCATACATTCTACTATTCGAATAATACTAGTTCTTTTTTTTGTCTCCTTTTGACAAACATATTTGAATGAATAGACTAAATCACACGAAAGAAATTATGTTAACCTTAACCAATTTCATGTTTATATTTTAATTCATTGTATCAATAACATTTAAACTGTGGGACCTAAGAGAAAATAAATTAGAATAGCTTGATTTGGGTCCATATTATGATAGTACATAAAAAAATAACCATACTTATTGACAGTAAATTTAGGAGTGAGAATTACAAAATAACAAATTTAAGCAATACCCAGTTAAATATATTTACAAAAAATAATTGGATGTAATAGATGTTATGATACTTGGACTCGGGTACGGGTACGTATTTAAGTATCGGATCTTTTATTTTCTAAAATGTAGAATACGAGGATATGGAGTCCAAATTTCGGACACGGGTACGTGGGTACATCTTTAAAATTCAATTTTTTTACTAATTCAATATGTTAATTTAAATAGACCAAAATCAATTGTTCACAAAGAATTAAATGAGTATTTAATAAGGGGTCAAGATGAATTAAATAGAATTTTAGGGTTTAGTTTTCAATTATGAGAAGTTAATTACTATATATTATATAAAATAAAAAATGAAGGACTTGATTGCAATTTGGACTTAGTGAAGCACTAACCAATTTTCATTTTATACAAAAAAAAAAAACCCTAAACCACTAATACAGAGAGGGAAAGAAGGAAAAAAAGAAAAGAAAGAAGAAGGGAAAAGTAGCGTCTTCGTCACTTTTCTCCTCCCTCTCGGTAGTGGCACTAGGTTTACAGAGAGCAAAAACATGAAAGAGGAAAAGGGAACAAAGAAAAGAAAGGAGAAGAAAGAAGAAAAAGAAGGAAGAAGTAGAAACGGCGCTGCTTCCGGTTGAACTTAGAGGATCGACACATATCTCATTGTGTCGTGACGATATGAGTACTCCGATCATTTTGAAGAGTCCGAGCATCAGAGAATAGCTATGTCAACGAGCCTAGCTGTACCGAGCCTGAGCTGAAAAAAAGCTCGGGTTTGGTTGGAGCTTTTTTAGGCCTGAGCCGAGCCGAGTCGAGCCGAGCCGAGCAAAGCCCAGCCAAAAAAATGAGGTGCGACCTGAGCTTTTGGCCCGAGCCTTAACTCGCCGAGCCTAGCGGCTCGGTTTTTTTTCCGGTGTCAAATCTAATTTTTTCCTTAAAAAATTTAAAATTTTTACAATTTAAAAAATTTAAAATTTGTACAATTTATACGTAATATAAATTAAATAATAGTTAAAACCATCCTCCGGGCTTGAGATCGAATATAATTATCGTAGACAGAGTTAAAATTGTAAACGAATAAAATATTTCGTATACAA
>CAIGRK010373345.1:0-21292 GCA_903798315.1 Fraxinus greggii | reverse complement strand
TAGGAAAGAATATATTTAAATAATGATATGATGTGAAATATGTGGTTAAAAAGTAAGGAAAAGTTACTGATGTGATGAAAAATATTATTTTATTGAAGAATGTGTGGTTAAAAATAAGTTTTGAAAAAATGTATTTTGAAAGAATGTGTGTCAAACAGATACTAAATGAATAAATCGACAAAGAGACGTTCTATCTTTTCAAAAGTCCTGTCGTACGATATTTGACTATTAATTTACGTCGCATGTTACCGACACCATTAAAAGAAAATTGTAATGCAGACAACAAAAATGGGTAGCTACATTATTTTTGGTCTGCCTATGGATTATTACAAAATGTTGGTCGGTTTATGTTTAAAAAAATCTTAGATAGGAATTCATCTGACTTTTTCCTATAATGATGAAACAAACTAACATGGGAAACCAAATAATTTTAAAAACATAGAACTGACGTTCTATACAACACGTTAAGTATTACATTTCTAGATATGCTTGAGTACAATACGAACTCGTTTATTTTTGAGGTGGCAAAGTTTTTGTTGTCATGGACACAGAGAACTTTCCTATTCACGTGGCCTGCTAGGAAGTAGGAACGATCAAATTCTCAATTGAATTTATGATCAAATTATCAAAAATTGTACTGATTATTTAAAAAAGCATGCTAGGAAGTAGGAACGATTCACACTGGTTGAGGAATTGAAGAGCAAGACACGACATTGTTGTTATTCATATAGATCGAACTGCAATGCAGCCAATTACAAAATTAGGATTATCGTTTGAAAGGCGAAAAATATCTAAGTGACGATATATACATGTATTATACGAATCTTATAAAAAAAAATTAAAATTAAAAGTCTTATGTAAGAATTTTAAACATATCAAAATATGACGGGGGTGGTTGACTCCGCCACGGAACACGAGAAAATTAAAGTACTTACTAACGTAGTCTGGGCCACCGCCGAGTTCATCCCCCCATTTCCAATCATCCAAACTGTATAGCAGACGAGAACAGTCTCTTTCTCTCTCTCGTGAATTGATAAAATTAATTATTTTATATTTTATCACTATCGAAATTCACGTTAAATCTTGAATTATTTTTCTTCATGCCGCTTTCCATTTTAGCATTTATTTTAAGGCTGAGAATAAAGTATTAAAACCTTCCACTATTCATTCTATACTATACATAATTGCCAATAACAGTCGATTTGTCTCATATACTCGACTGATTCGAGCTTCGGCAATAACTATGATTTTGTAAATCTTTTGCCGCTCTAGTCACAAATATTTACGAATTTTTTTCTTTAATCGTGTTCAATCTCGAAGCATCAAGTGTTGTTTACCAGAAAGAGTAGCACAAATATTCTCAAGTAAATTCTTGAAAAATGTATAATTTTAAGAACGTCGAAATCTAGCAATTTATTTCACTGCCTCAGACTAAAGTTTAGAACAGACTGAAAATATGAAGTGATGGCTCCACCATTCTCGAACCTTGAAAATAAGTTGCTTATTTTGTCATCAAATCAAAATTTACTTAAAAAAAAAGAAAAAAAGTAACATTTTTTTTACTTAAAAGTACTTTACTTGTTCTTTATTCTTTAACTTAAGATTACTAGTATAAAACAGACTGAAAATCCAGCTCCAGAATTCCTCTATTAACTTCAATGCCATGGCCTCCGCCATTTTCAAATCTTGCCTTCTGCTATTTTCTATTTTCTTCTCAACTTCTGCACTCAATGCTACCATAGAAGAATCCCATCTCACTTACATAAGATCATTATGCAAATCCACACCACACCCTGATGCCTGTTTTGATTCACTCAAACTCTCCATTTCTATAGATATATCCCCAAATATTCTTAATTTTCTTCTCCAGTCACTCAAAACTGCCTTGTTTGAAGGTGCAAAAGTTTCAAGTCTGTTATCAGGTGCTGGTCTAAAAAATCTCCTTGAAAAACAGAAAGGTAATGTGTCGGATTTTATTGTAACTCAGGTGTGGTTTTTGAGAGTAGCATTTTCTTTCGCCTTGTTCCTTTGGGCCCTGGTTATCTGGTCAGTGATCACCGCCGAGTGCCTGAGGGCAGGGGAGAGAAAGACTCATTCTCTGAATGAGTGGGAAAATTACTGGTTTGTGGTCGTTTATATTCTTGTCTTTGTATCCATTTTCATTGTTATTGAACAATACGATTACATCTTGTTTAACAGGTACAATCCAAGATTGCAAGGAGCTGCACCAAATAACACTGTCTTCCTTAAGAAAATCCATGTCTTGGATCAGTTCATCTGATTCAAGAAAATTATCTGATTCCAGGGCATTTCTTAGTGCAGCTCTAACTAACAAAATCACTTGTTTAGAAGGCCTAAACCTTGCTTCTGGCCCTCTAAAATCATCTTTACTTTATTCATTAACAACAACTTATAAGTATGTAAGCAATTCCCTGTCATTTCTCTCCAGGCCCGGCGCACCCACAGGCCATAAAAACCGGCGGCTTCTGGGTGTTCCAGGGTGGGTGTCAAGAAAATCTCGCCAGATTTTGCAGAGTTCTGGCGATGAATATGATCCCAACGAAGTGCTCACGGTAGCTGCAGATGGAACAGGAAACTTTACTACGATTAATGAAGCAATAAATTTCGCTCCGAGTAACAGTGTTGATAGAATAATCATTTACATTAAAGAAGGGGTGTATCAAGAAAATGTGGAAATTCCAAGTTGGAAGCCTAACATTGTTCTTCTTGGTGATGGGATTGATGTCACTGTGATTAGTGGTAATAGAAGTGTAGCAGATGGTTGGACTACTTTCAGATCTGCAACTGTTGGTAAACTCAAATTTCCACATGAAATTCCTTTACAATATCTCATACTAAATACCAACTATATTGTTGGATGTAATGTTTAGGCTCATTTATATCGAAGATACAAACATACATACATAAATTTCTTTCGTCCCGAACAGTTTAGGTAGTTCAATATAATATCAGATTGGTCAAAGATCGCAAGCCACCTATTTATGCATGTTAGGGGCACCACAAAACTACAAATACCCAATAGTTTTTTCTCTACCTCTGACGGCTCGAACTTTTAGATGAGGTGATTTAGCAGTTTATATGTTTAAATCTCTATCCTCCAAATAGCGTAATTAAGTTTTAATTCATCATTCTTAAGTGCATTACATGATGAAATTATCTGCATCATTATTACTTGGACTAACCAAGTACATGCTAGTAATGTGTTAAGCATGTCATCTGCAGCAGTATTTCTGATCTAGTTCTCTATTTCGACCAATTTCAGCTGTTTCCGGGGAGGGGTTTTTGGCACGAGACATAACCTTCGAGAACACAGCAGGACCAGAGAAACACCAGGCTGTAGCCCTTCGTGTTAATGCAGACTTATCTGCCATCTACAGGTGCTCCATTAATGGCTACCAAGATACATTATATGTCCACTCCTTCAGACAATTCTACAGAGAATGTGACATTTCTGGGACAATCGACTACATTTTCGGAAATGCAGCAGTTGTTTTCCAGGGCTGTAACATAATATCCAGAATGCCATTGGCAGGGCAAGGTACAGTGATCACGGCACAATCCAGGGACACCCCAGATGAGGATACTGGGATTTCAATACAAAACTGTTCTATTCTGGCTACTGATGAATTGTACTCTAATTCGAGCCGTTTCAAGAGTTTTCTGGGAAGGCCTTGGAGAAATTATTCTAGAACAGTTTATTTGGAGTCCTATATTGATGATTTTATTGCACCAGAAGGGTGGACAAATTGGGTTGGGGATGAAGGTTTGGACACTTTGTATTATGGAGAGTATGAAAATTATGGCCCTGGATCAAGAACTGATGACAGAGTTACTTGGCAGGGTTTTCATTTAATGGATTATTATGATGCATCAAACTTTACAGTTTCTATGTTTGTTGCTGGAGGGGAATGGTTGGGTTCTACTTCCTTTCCTTATGATGATGGGGTTTGATTTTAGTTCCGAAATTGGCTTATCAAACTCGGAAAACTTTAACACCTGCTCAGTCACCATCGCCATCTTCAAACCGTACATGAGAAGTCTTCCATCAAGCTTCGGACTACTTCTAACCTCAGTCCTTTAGCAGATCTGTCAAAGCCTCGCCTATATCCTCGTGCTGAATTGTCCAGAGTCGTGAAATCACATTACTGTTATGAACGAAAAGGTTAACACAATTTACAAATGTGTAATCTGATTTCTGATGAACAATGTGGAAATTTACCTGATTTCACTCGTGCAGTGTTTCTGGTTATCAGTACAAGAAGCAATATTTTGAGTGAATCTTAGCACAAATGACTAAAAAGGGAACAATGTTATGTAGCGATTTAACACCAGTCTATTAATTTTCATTGGGATTTATTATCTACTCGTTTTGAATAATACTAATTATGAGGTATAAGGACTTTTGCATGTACAACCTTCAACTTTTAGGCCGTTTTGCGCCTTCCACTCTAATTCTTTTTCTTGGTATTGAACTCCTCAATCTTCTATTTTGAGGGGAACAAAAAGTTACGAGTTCAAGACATTATGCTTATTTCATGCTATGAAAACGTCTTATATAGAAAAATGGCACGATTCGAGAGACAGAGTCAAGTTTAGGTGATTTTAGGCATCTTTACGCTACTCCCATCCAAGGGAGTCACAATGCCAAAACGCAAAATGTGGAATTTTCTGAAATATAGTTAGTTCATTTATCTTTCACACTTACAAAATTTACGAGTAACAATGAAAAAAAATAAAATAAAAAGAAACAGTGGCAATTGATATGAACACCCAAATGTTGTGCCAAAAACCGAATAAGTTTTATGCAGAATTGGGTTTTAAAAAATCAACATCAGACAAGCATTTCTTTAAGTCGACTAAAATTCTTTTCCATTGCTTAGGATAATTAATTGCTAAATTTATTGCCAAGAAATAAATTTTACCACCAATCCCACCATGCAACATTAAAGCCAACTTTTGATCAAATATAAAAAGTTCCTGACTCAGTATAGCATTCAACTGCAGAATCTGCTTCTCGAAGAAATCATAAAGCTCATAGAAAAAGAATACAGTAAAAAAGTAAAGCAATTTACCATAGATTGAATTCCATCAATACATAATGTCAAATATCAACTAAGAGTATTTATGGTCTATGTACAAGTTTTGACACCCTCCATCGTAATCCTTTTCTGAGCATAAAAAATAATAATACACATCGATAGAATGGGATAGCAAATATTCCACTGCGTCCACGAAAGATTTGTTTTACCACATCGAACCGTGAGAACAAGATCGTACCATGCGGAACCATGTATCCACCAAATATTTCATCAGCAAACAAGAAACATGTGCCAACATATATACAATCAAAGACCCAAAAGGATTTCCATTTAGGCCACTTCAAGCATAATTATATGCGAGCAAATCCAGAACTAGCACTGTAGTTTGCAGTGAAGGTCTCGAAGGGCAGCATACAATGGTTCAGCAGCCTTCGGACTATCCACAGTCCCAAGAAGGATGTCAGCTGTAGTAAGGTATGGATCACCATAAAACTGAAGATTCGTATCCATCCTTGTTGCAACAACGTTTCCTTCCAGGGAGACTCCCACAAACGCACCTGAGGCATCCACAACAGTTACATGAGGAACTACTATTGATCAGTTTCTAAAAAAGCATAAGAATGATAAATGAATTATCCAGTAGCAGAAACGGATCAATAAGTTGGTTAAATTTTAACACCATTATAATTGTTAAATAAACCAACACTGATATACCAGTGTCATCGTACCCATTATTAAATTTCAGAATGGAATTATGCAGCCAACCCAAAATAAATCCCCTAACCTAATAGCCCCCTGATGGCATTTGCACTGAGAACGTCAACCTTACAGAAGACCGATTCCTATTTATTAGTTTATTCCTCTGGAGCTTAGACCCTTAGAGAGCTATCAGATTGGTATTTTTCCATTTCATATATGAAAATAACTTCATTTGGGTTTGTCTTCGGACAAGATGAACAGAACTCCAGAAAAAGAAAAAGAAATGTTGCATGCTATGTCCAAAGCAAGGTTTCTTAACTAGTTTCAATTTCTTCTCCTTTTTGTTAAAACCAGTCCATGTGATCATTCTAATATAAACCACAAACTGGCAATACAACAGATTTAAAGTGCTTCGATTTCCAAGAAAGATAAGATATTGAAATGTATTACCTTTACTGCAGCTGTAAGTGTAACACATGCCAGAACCTTTCTCTCCAGCTCGCAAATCGGCCTCCACAACTCTCCCAATTGGTCCTGCTGCAGCACTGCAACCCGCACCAAGAGAAAAATGCAAGCGACTACAAAATGTTTTCACGGCTTTAGAGTCATGTAACACGATAATGAAATCCATGAGTTCGCCCCCAACCTGTGATTAGGAAAAAAAAAGATAATCATCAATAACAAATTATCAAAACTCACATATCATGTGATGAAACCACTCGACTAAAAGACGAATATCTCATTCTGAATAATAGTAGCTGGTGATCAAGTTTTAGTAGATAAGAACTGCAGATTGCAAGGGATGACTAATTAAGTAGAGCACCGAGATAAAACAGATAGAAAAGAATAACTTCTTTACAATTCAAATGATAAACAAGTAAACAACATAAGCTAAAAGTAAAATTAACGAAATTTTGAATCAAATCAATGACACACTAGCCTAACTCATTCATGTCAGATGTTTGCTTTTCTTTTGCAGTATTTTTTTGTCCTAGTAAAAACATTTACACTCGATCTGGAGACGCCAGGGTATCTTTCATTTTATTTATACAAAAACCAAAGCATCCCCAATTTATGTAACTCCATCTCAGTCTGAGAACTGACGAAAAGATTTGACTTCAATTTCTTAAAAATTCACATGAGTACCCTATTAAACCAAAAATGCCAGAACGTAAACCCCGATGATATACCTGGGCACCCCATCCCAAACCAACAGAAAGTATGGCAGATGGTGCAGACCATGACCCATCTGACCTTCGAGCAATAACCAAGCCAGTTCCAAGTTTGTAAGCAAGTATTGCCCCAGCTTTGGCAACTGTTAAAATTGCCAAACCCCTGGCTCCTTTCAAAACTGCAGCAGGTATAGATTTCTCAGGGTTCAATCGAGCAGCCTGTGCATTCCAGATTTACTCTAGTAAATTTCAGTTTCAATTAGATTAAATAATGTCCATCAGATAATTATTAAAAGCTGACAATTGATTAAAGGACCTGTAATAGAAAACCTTTTACAGGTCATTCCTCTCACCAGTGTGAAATTAATTTATTAGAAAAACTAAATAACAAGGTTGTGTCTAGAATCAACGCAACCAATAACTTGCAGAAAGCATGCAAAAGAATAGGAGTAGAACCTGACAATAACTTCTCAATGTATTAGCAGACTTGTATATCTCGTGTTCCATGGACAAACCCACTGGAAGATTCAGCCACCCTCTTGAGCTAGTCCAGTCCATGACATCATGCTTTGCAACCTGCACAGCGTTGCTGATTGTTTTGATTAATACTCCTTGCAATGGATCAAGCTTATCATAGCAGGTATCGCAAACCCTCTGTGGATTCCTCTCTCTAAACTTAAAAGGTAATAAGCATCTCCCTTTTGAGCAGACCCTGCAAAAAATCCCTCCACAAAACCGACAGTGATGTCTTCCACGAGTCAAAGCTGTGAAAGGAGCGTTGCACTGTATACAAACTGAGGCGGAACTGTCCGGAAGCCACTCAGGAGGTTCAGCTTCCAACACCTCCTTGTAAGCAGTGTAATTGAAAGAATTTGGCTGAAGAAGAGGAGGTGCACTCGGTATGTATACAGAAGCATTCAAGAATGTTTCACCATTCTTTGAAGATCCAAGAAACGAAGTGTTGGAAGAGGGTAACTGGGGGAGACTGCTTTCAACAGAATGATTTTTGTTACGCCCGCTCAAAATAGCAAATACCCCACTCAATACATTTCTCAAGCTCACCTCGGGAGGGCCATCATGTTGCTCAGAGTTGTACTGATCCTCGCCTGAATCATACCCTCCATCCACAAAATCTTCAGAATCAACTGGAAATGGATAGGAAACTTTTTGATTTGAGGACTTCGGACTCTGACCTTCTAGCGGATCCCAGGCACTATCGTCAAAGTCATCTATATAGCTAAGCTTGCTATTCTCTTTTTCCATATTGGAAAGAGAATGAAAATTTCCCTTCTAAGGTTGCCATAAATCATGCCCCACACTGTGAATGGTGGCAATTAACACCAAAACCGAAAATTGTACAGAAGAAATAAAATAAAACATGCACAGTTTTAACATTTTTCTGTCGTTATCTGCATCATAAAATATCTAACTACATATTAAAACATGATGAAATAAAACAATATGAAGCAGAATTCTAACTATAGTAGCAGAAGGATAAAAATCATTAATCATAAGCAAAAAAAAAAAAATACATTAAATTATGCAAATTTTAAGCTAAAGTTTTTTAAAATCGGAGATGAAACCAAATGAAGATAAATATGTGAAAGCATTAGCAATTTCATAAAGGTAAAATCAAGCACACGTAAAAGAAAATGTCAAAAAGTTTCAACAAAACGCTAGGACACTCACCATGTACTAATCTATATCAATCTATCGAATACAGTAATAATCGAATTAATGTAATTGAATTATCAATATATTTCAGGTTTTGGAATATTGAGCTACCCAGTTCAGGAAATCCTAATTTGTGGGTTTTGCAAGGGTTAGATTCTCTAGGTTATATGAAAACAAAAAAAAAATAAAAAAATCTAGAATTAAATGGTAATAAGTGATGAATTAATCATTAATATATATTTATATATCGATTAAAGTTACCTGATTATTTTTGAATTTAGAGTGGATTGAAGGTGAAAGAAAGATTCTGTTTCGCTGAAGCAACACGGATTTTAATTGGTTTTCGTGAGCTTGAAAACGAATATCGTTCTGAAAAATCCAAGTTTGGGGTATTAGATTACATAATGTATAATAATAATTATAATTTTGCGGCGTGGCGTGGCTTGGCTTGGCTTGGCTTGGCGTGGCGTGGTGGCGCATGGGGCTTTTCAGTACAAGTCATCTGAGCCTGGTTTGATTACAGATATGTGGGCTAAATCAGAAGTCCATCTCCAAGCCCATTAAGTTGCCCAAAGGACAAAACTGAATTATTCTTTCTTGGAGAACTGTCAAATACTGAATTTTTTTTTTCCTTTCAGATTCTTGGGTTATAATTTATTGCCTCCATTAGCTTTCCCGTTACTTACATTAATAGCTCGCTACATCAATTCTTGTTAGCAAATGATAAGATGACGTATCAAATGTGATGTTAGCATGCCGTATTACACAGATGAGAGTACCTTTTATCATAATCCATATAGGACGTAAATGATACACTGACTCAATTCAAATAAATTTAATCCTAGTAAAAGGGGTTCAAGATAATAATAAAATGACCCACCCTAAGAAAAATCACTTTAAATAAAAAAAATTTAAATATTTATTAGTTTTTCAATATTGTACATTTTTTAATACAATGTAGTACCAAATATCGCATTAAAACAATACATTATAATCCAATATAGCAAATCAAGGATGCCCCAAAAAGCGCCCAAAATTTTATGTGCGACTACAGGCCAACAAAAGTTATGAAATGAGGCATCAAAATCTCAGTAAGGATAGAAGATGTCTTTATTTTAGGAAACTTTCACGCATGAGAGAGATCCATGATTTCACCAACATAAGAAATCATGTCCAGGTCAAATTCTGGAGCAATAAATAGACTATATATAAAAGCAAGAGGAAAAATGAAAACAGTAAACTCCATCAGACTCGTAGTTTCTTTCCAGGATGTGACTCTTCATCATACATTCTGCTATCATCAAATTTGTCACCCTTCTCCTTCTTTTTGGCCAGTATTTGGTTAATCTTGTGAAGATAATTAGAAAGTTTCTGTTCTCTGTTCTGTTTTCGAGTCTTGCGGCCATCTTGCATCTTTACGCCAAACTGGAATGCAGCTTTTGGCATCGCTTCCTTTTGCTCGTTGTATTTTGCCCACTCCTCTTCCGTCTCAAAGTCCCACCGATGGAGGCGTCCCTTGGCCTATAAGAAAATTCAATGAGAATTACGTCGTGTAATCACACTTGCATAAAACATAATCTTTTTATGACATCTCAAGGACGACCGGCCTGGAGAGAATATAATATTCAGCAAGACCAGAAAATCACTTACTCGTCCGCCCATATCCATTTTTGTCAAATCAGCTTCATCGTCACTGTCAACAATCTCCCGGTTATATTCTTGGTAACCAGGATAGCATTCAGAGTAACTATCGGATACGAAATTGGGATCCTTTTCCCTAGAGTCTTTCTCCCTTAATTGCTGAAGTCTGTGGTCATCCCTCTTGAACACTGACCCTAAGCCCCTGTCCTTCTCTTCTTGAGTCATGAAGCGTTGGTCCTGCTGAACGTATAAACCAGTTTGCATATCATATGCCTGGATGTCTTGCTGTAGATATTGCTCCGGGTAAGAAAGTTGTTCAGCATATTGGTAGTCCTGCCACTCTCCCTGATAACCACCAGCCAGTGCTTGTGCTTGCAAAGCATCATATCCATTCTTAACACGGAAAAATAAACATTGTGAAAAAAGTTGAAAAGGGACAAATTTAAAAGATGACATGAAAGGAAGAGAAATTAAAAGTCAAGCGTCAGTTGCTATTGGAAGAAGAGTGAAAAAATATATCTCGTGTATGAGAAATTTCCAAGTCATGCAAAGTCTCGTGTTCAGTGCTACTGTCGAGCTAAAACCCAAATAACGCTCACCATTTGTTGCCAATCATGAGATGGCTCTGTGGGAGGAACTGGGCCGTAGGTAAGTTCACTGAAATAGGAAGTCCTCTCTTTATTGTGGGGAGATTCTTCCATATCCTCTGAAATTGGGCTTTGGCTCATATCCTTACTGGGAATAGAATAGTCAATACCATCCCCCACAAATATATCTTCCTCTTCTTTCCTAACTGCAGTTGGTCCAGGTTTCTCTTTTGAATCAGGATAATTCTTTTTGAGAGGTGGTGGAGGTGGTGGTAGGGTTTCTCCCACATTTTGATTCTTCAGCATATCAGACCTCAACACACTCTTATCTTCATCGAACCCATTAGAAGCAATTGATAGCTTTCCTGTAATAAAAAATGCCAACATTATATAGAAGCGTAAAAATTCACAAACAAAGGGAATGAATTATATCCTGAATTTGACAAAATGTACAACAATAATGTACAATAACAACATTGAGACGATGACCAAGTGCAGAACATAAGCATCCAGAGTAAAAATATATATTGCGCTTATAATAAAATGAGGTGCCCCTCAGTTCAATATCTAAATATTCAATTCAACAAAAATTCATCACTACTGCACGAGGATCAGCGAACACGGGAAAATTTGAAGTGAAAAACCATGTGCTGATTATGAGAATTCTATCTGTTCTTTCTGCAAGTGGGAACTAATCTGCTCGTCTAGATTAGATAACAAGACGTTAAGCACAGTGCAAGTGTATTGTGATTATTGAGCTTTAAATAATGAAAAGTGATCGGCAGTAAAATAGAGTGAACTGTAACCAGTTTGATATTAAATATTTATTCACAAAAATCAAAACATTGACACCTCGTTCGAAAAAAATATACGTATCATCAGAATTCAGAGCACCTTTTCCATCCTTTTCTTTCTTCTTCTTCTTCAGCACTTTCCCTGATGATCCAAGACGAAGATATGACATAATCTTAGCAATTCGATCTAAAACAGAACCATCGACGCTAACCGTAACCATTTCCTGAAATAGGAAAGAAAAAAAGAAAAAAATCATCATAAATAGAAAACAAAATCCATAAAAGTGAAAGATAGACAAAAAAAGACCAAATGAAATACCTCGGGAACAGGACAATCAGCTTTACTTCGGTGAACCGTGGTTGGAATATCATGAGAAAAACCACTTTCCTGGCACATATGAACCATATTTTTTTAATGGATGATAATGTTAATCAGAATCTTTTAAATAGGAAAAACAAGAATTTTTAAGTCTCTGATATTCGTGTACACGTTTGTACAAGCGCTCACTAAACAAGAAAAGTTACTTAAGCAGTCCCATTTCTCTGTTCAAATCATATTTCTAAAGGAAAATATCATATCAGGACAAAGCCAAACTATGTAGGACAAGATGTGCTATAAATTGCATTCATTTAAATGCATTTCCCAAAATGAAACAAGAAAACACACCCCTGACTCCTGCAAGACAAGAATTAGGATGATGTAACAGCACCGATGATGTAACAGCACCGATGAAATGGTGGTCTGTGGGAAGATTAGAATAGGTGACTACAAACCCTGGTGCCTCAGTCCATAGACAAGGTGCAAAGGCAATGCACCAAAGCAGAAAAACATATATCATACCGACACCACTTCAACAGAACCCCCAGAACGTGTATTTCTGTTCTTCCTCTTTATATGTCAACATACATCGCAAGTTTTTAGTACACCTCCTATTCAGATAGTAAATGGAGAAGCTGACAACTTAATATATGCAAGCAACCTAAACCAGACTAGGTTAAGTCTGTCTGACCCATATACAGGACTTCATAGAAACCTTTAAAACAAGAACACAACCGCCGCTACTGAAAAAGATAGCATTCATCAAAAACGTATAACTCATGAATTCCTTAGCTAAATGAACATGAAATAAAAAGAAAGCTACAGACTGGAGTGAAGGGAAGCAAAAACTTACCATGTTGTAAATGAAAGCCATTCGTCCAGGAAGGAACATTTCATTGGTCTTGATAACAGTTTGGGGCTTAACAATCCACTGATAAACTGACTGAAACAAGTATAGTAGTATACCATGGTTACTTTGTAGGAAAAAATTCAAAAACATTAAGCAGCTTCAAACTTCTTAATTAATTCCAGTAAATATGCACCTTTGCCGTTGAAGTGCGGAATGACAACGGTTGATCTTCCTTAGATTTTCTGTTCACAAAAGAGACACTCTAAATGCACAAAATTAACAAACCCCAATAATTGCTTAGGCAAGCATTTCTAATTACTATCAGTCATCAGAAGCATTTGGTATAGAAACAAAACGCGTTTGTTGTATCATCTCGTGGATTTCCAGTAACAAAAATGCAGGTGTTCCATGCTAGCCTAAAACTACTTTCTAAAGAACGCTTGAAAGATACTTCAGGTATTCTAACAAAACCCTTTGTCATAGCGTTTTGAGAAAAAGCTCATTACCTATCTTTTTCCGTTTTCATTTTCCATGGAAAAATATTTCTCAGACATAGATAGTCATAGAGCATAAGACTCAAGAGCCCTAGCTTATGGTTGTCTTGACTGGTACATCCATCCAGGAGTAGCTTCCTCTCTTTGATAACCTAGGTGACTGCATGGATGCATTCTCTGAAATTGGTCAAATTCGCCACCATGAGAACTTTTTCCTCCCATGTGATCCTGTTATATTCTCCCCCCATCTTGCTGCTGAAGGAACCCCTTACCATTGTTGAAAGCGTACACTTTTTAACATTTTTCCTTACTAAAGGTACATGCATAACTCTCTCTTTGGCTTTTCACTAACCAACACACCTAAACATAAGGTAGGTGCTTTCAGTCTGCTTTTTTTACATTCATTCCGAAAAGGTATAATATCTTTTCTTTTTATAACATTGAAAATGGATTCCAATTCCATGCACAGCTTTAACTAGCATTCTAAAAGCTTTTCCTTTGCATAAAATATCCAAGAAGTATATTCTTCTTTCAAAGTAACAGTCTCTTTAAAAATAATCAAACATAAATAGAAAGACATAAAAAAGTTTCAAACATTATGCACGTAAAAGATAATTTTCAAAATTTAAAACACCAAATCAAGCCACTTACGTAGCTTCCCCATTAGATTCTTCTCCAAAATCAGGCTTTTTATCAATTTCACTTCGCACTTTGTTAAGTAAAGCGTAATCCAACCCTTTCACCAGATGTGTGTGTTCCACATCACCTGCATGACATAACAACCTGTGTAAGAAAGGTAATATACAGGGAAGAACAACTAAATTAAGAGCAGTATTCAGTCAAACATTACTGTAGATAGAAAAGTGAAACAGGTTTCACTAGCAATATACTAGCCCACACAGCGCTTATCTCAATACAAATTCAATAGGTGTACAGAACTTCTTCCATTAGTAAGAGGTTACAGAAAGTCTTGATAAAACCCTTATGGAAACTAAATTTAGTTTGGATCTCAGAATAGAATCATCAAAACATTCCTCTTTCTTTACGGGTCCTATAAGGAATGCTTGAAGAACAAAACAACAGCTTAAAAAAAGTGGACGCAATTCGGCTAACAGACACCAACTCAGAGATAATATTGAGGACAAATATTACTCTATTTTATGGTTGCCTAAAATTATTATGCATTATTATCCATCGTCCCTATTGAAAGTTTAAAACTGAAAAACACCAATTCAATTTTGAAAGACCCAGTACATGTACACCCATTCTATTTTAGATGTATAATGAATAATTAATCCCAAACCACTTACCTCCAAGATATTTACTCTTCTCTATAGATAGCTTGTGAGCATCAGCGGACCTATAAGTATCGTCCAAAAGAGCAATTAAATACAGTGATTATTCAAAATTAGAATGCACAGACAATTTTTTTTTTAAAAAAATGTGAAATGAAGATACAGTACTGGTATCTCACCCAAGATCCACAGTTCCCGGTGGAGCAACAGCATGGAAAGATGTCAATTCAGAAATTTCATAATCCGGATTCTGATCCTCTCTCCGCTCTTTTGCTCGGTCTCTGTATTTCGGCAGATCAAGCTCTTCCACCTTCTCCTCTTTACTGCAACAACCAATGTATCACCATCATTACTTCTATACTATTCTCCTAGAGTAAAAAATAACTCCAAATAATACCATGAAGCTAATTAACAAAAAAATTAATTACAATGACGAAAAAACCAGAAAAAGAGCGAAGAATAGAAAAAGGACAATAATTTCATTTACATAAATAATCCCATATACGTTATAAACTAAAAATCAACTATAATGAAAGCCCAAAAAACACAGAAAGGGAGAAAAGTAGAAAGATGACGAGAATTTCATTCACAAAACAGCCCCAAATACGCTAATTAACTAAAAGCTAATTATAATAAAACACAAAAAAAAATTTACAAAAGGGAGAAAAAAAATCGGCAATTGAACCGCAAAATCAAACAAGCAAAACATCATTAGTTAAAACGGAAAATATTGTAGAAGAACGCGTACTTTATCCGACGAGCTATCTTCTCTTTGTGATGACGCTTGTTCGACGACATTGGTAGACGAGGATTTGATGATAATATTGACGTTCACTTTATTTGATTTAGGGTTTGAATTTAGGGTATCCTTTTTCAATTTCGCGGTTAGGGCTATTGCAACGAAAAACTTCTAGCAGTTCGTTTTAGAAGCCGGTGGGACTGGGGTGGGAGACCTCCAGGTCACCAGGATATGATCTCTATGGTGCTTGTTTGGCTAAGTTAGACTTAGCCCCAATTTCATCATTTTTTTTAAATGTAATTTTTTTGTTTGATTAAAATATATGAAAAATAATAATAATAATTTGAGGATATACATATACTTAATTTTTTTGTGACTGAAAATTATTTTTTCAACTATAAAGGTTAGTTTCGAGGAGGTTGGCTACATTTTTTACTTAGTCTGTGATTGTTTCAGTTAAAAAATTAATTAAAATTTAAGTTAAAATCAACAATTAATTTTAATCATGTATTTCATGGAATATATAACTTCAAAATCACACGTTCCTTTAATTTTTATCAAAATTTACTCAGTATTTGCTTTTTTTTCTAAACCAAACAGCGTTTACATTAAAAAAAATTTAATTTATATAAGAAATGCTAATAAACTAAATAGAAGAAAAATGAACAAATAAAATTAATGAAGCATCTGTGGTTGATGCATTCTGTTTTTCTTATATTTTGTGATGGAGGAGATGACACACACACACAGAGCAGCTAAAAATTATACATGTTGCAGACAAAAAATTTGTTACAAAATATTTACACGTATATACTATAACAGAATTAGGAATCCAATTGTAACTGCACCAAGCCATGTGAGTGAGCTGACAATGCAGTCTTCTAAGACCTTCTTGGCTGCACGTCAATTTGATCTTCAACAGCCTCCCTCAAGATGGAGAGAGAATATTTTCTACTCCCATCTTGAACATATGAAAATAGAAGGTGTCTGAAGGGAGAGATTTGGTAAGAATATCTGCAATTTGAGATCCAGTTTTGACATGTCTTGCGATGACACTTCCTTCCTGAACTTTGTCGCGTACAAGATGACAATCTAATTCAATATGTTTCGTTCTTTCATGGAATACAAGGTTGGCAGCTATGTGTAATGCTGCTTGGTTATCACAGAATAATTTAGCTGGCTGTGAGTGAGGAACCTGTAGGTCATCAAGAATATACTTGAGCCACATTAGTTCACAACACGCAGATGCCATTACCCTATATTCCGACTCTGCTGAGGATCTAGAGATAGTATTCTGCTTCTTTGATTTCCAGGATACTAGAGAGGAACCAATAAACAAACATAAACCGGTGATTGATCTTCGAGAATCTGGACATGCCCCCCAATCTGAGTCACTGTAAGCTTTAAGCTGTAGGCTGGATGATGAAGAAAACAACAACCCTTGTCCTGGACCTCTCTTGATGTATCTAAGAACTTTGTGTGCTACATTGAGATGTGGGAATCTAGGATTCTGCATATACTGACTTAGCAAATGCACTGAGTATGTTAAATCGGGTCTAGTGATTGTCAAGTAAATCAATCTTCCAATCAACTTCCTGTACTGAGCCGGGTCAGACAAGATTTCCCTTTTATCCTTAGACAGCTTGGTGTTTTGGTCATGTAGAATCTTGGCTGGAGTAACCCCAGTTGTTCCTGAATCAGCTAAGATATACAGTGCATACTTCCTTTGACAAATCTGGATTCCTTTCGCTGATCGAGCAACCTCAATTCCAAGGAAATGTTTTAGATTTCTCAAATTCTTAATTTTAAAATTATCATCTAGGGAGGTCTTGAGTAAATCTATGACTTCATTAATTATGCCATCATCATAAACCAATATCGTTGTGAAGGACTTCCCTGTGACCCTTGTGAACAAGCTGTAATCTACATTGGATTGTTGAAAACCTTGATTAGTGATGAAAATGGACAGCTTTGAGTACCATTGTCGAGATGCCTACTTCAAACCGTATAAACTTTTATTTAGCCTACAGTATCCAGGAGGCATCTGCATATATACCTCTTCTTCCAAATCTCCGTGCAAGAAGGCATTGTTAACGTCAAACTGGTGCAAGTACCATCCCTTTATTGCTGCTACTGCAAGTAGCGTTCTCACTGTCACCATCTTTGCCACTGGTGAGAATGTTTCGTGGTAATATATTCCTTCCAGCTGGGTATATCCCTTTGCCACTAATCTCACTTTATGTCTTTCAATTGTTCCATTAGCATTGAATTTCACCTTATAAACCCATCTGCATCCTATAGGTACCTTTCCAGGCGGGAGGTCAGTCATATTCCAAGTTTGGTTTGACTCGAGTGCCTTTATCTCAGCCTGCATAGCCTTACGCCATTCAGGGTATTTCACGGCTTCTTGATAAGAATTAGGCTCTAGATGCTCAAGTATAGATGTGGCAAAGACTTTGTGTTTGCTGGATAGTTTATGATGTAAAAGTGTTGCACACAAGGGAAAAGCATTACCTGATTTCATAGTACCTTTCTGCTTGTTGAACTTTTGAGAATGAGTGAGTGAGGATGCTTGTTGACGAATGAAATCCTGCAAATAGGTAGGTGTTTTTCTGTTCCTATCAGACCTTCGAAGTATGTGGGGATTGTCTGGGACATTTGGTAACAAGTCACACTCAGTAGGATCCTCATCCCTTCCTGGAGGTTCTATATTTTGACTAGGGTCCTGTGTTGGTTCTGTTTGTAATCGATGTCTAGAATCAATGGAGTAGCTCAAGTCAATGTCACTTGGTTGGATATGAGGGAAATTTGTAAAACTTGGCAGCTCATCGGTGGTTTTTGACGATTCATCATTAACTTCAGAATTAGATGTTTTATATGGGAATATGTTTTCATAAAAAGTCATATCCCTGGATATGAAAATTTTGTTGGGCTTCTAAGTCATGTAGTTTGTATCCCTTGGTCCCAAAGGGGTATATCCTAAGAAGACGCACTTTCTGGCCCTTGAATCGAATTTATGTCTATTGTGGCTGAGTGTGATGGCAAATGCAAGGCAGTCAAATACCCTGAGTTTGGAGTAATTCGGTTTGGTTTTGAAAAGGACTTCAAAAGGACTTTTATTTCCAAGGTTGGGAATGGGTGTTCTATTGATGAGAAAGACAGCAATTAAGACATAATCATTCCAGAACAACATGGGCAATTCACTCTGGAATCTTAGTGCTCTAGCTACATTCAAGATGTGCTAGTGTTTTCTTTCAACAACAGCATTTTATTGAGGGGTTTCTACACGTGGTTTGGTATATGATCCCCTTTTCTGAGTAAAATCATTTAAGTTGAACTCTCCCCCGTTGTCAGTTCTAATGGCCTTTATTTTGGAATTAAATTGAGTCTCAATCATGGCATAGAAATTTTGTAAGATAATGGATGCATCAGACTTTAGTTTTAGCAAATAAACCAAGTACATCTCCTGTGATTATCAACAATAGTAAGGAAATACTTTGATCTATCATAAGAAATGTCAGTACAAGGCCCCCATAAATCACAATGAATTAAGTCAAAGCATTTTTATGATCTGTGTTGGCTGATATTGAAAGGCAGCCTATGTAATTTTGTTAAAGGACAAATAGAGCAATGCTTATTGTTATGTTTTGCCTTAAGACCTTGCTGTAAAATAGTTTAAGTGTAACCTAGAATCTGATAAGTGGCCTAGTCTGAAATGCTATAGATTAGGTTCTTCTTGACTTGTATTAGTAAAAGCAGACAGAACAGTTTTGTTACTCAGTTTTGGTAGGTCCTGAACAAGGGCAGTATGGGAGACTTCTTTCAGCAGTAAATGGTAGAGACCTTTCCTCACTTCACCCAGACCAATCGTCCTCCAAGTTGAAAGGTCTTGCACATAACAAGAGTTAGAAGAAAAAATGAGGCAGTACTTAGATCCTTGAGCTAGTTTTTTGGCAGATATGAGGTCGAAAGAAAAAGATGGGACACGTAAGACATCGTGAAGAAATAACCTGTCTGTGATCCTAGTGCTTCCTATATGAGTGGCTAATGTTGTATTTCCATTAGGCAATGTAACATATTGTGAGATTTTCGATTGGATGGTTGTGAGAAAAGATTCTGAGCAAACCATATGGTATGTGGCTCCTGTATCCACAACCCAAGGTGTGCTAGAATTTGTTTTGTTCTTTACCCTGTAAGCAGATGAACATGTATAAGGAATTTCAAGTGTATATGTGTGTTTGGGAAAAAATAAATTCAGACCTTGAACATAATTAGCAGACAATGTATGAAGCTGACTGATCTGTGACTTGAGTAGAGCCATCAGCTGAGTATATTGCTCCTGAGTCAAACCAACTTGGTTCCTGTCACTGACTTCCTCCTGTACAGACACCATAGGTAAAGAATTTTGGCCTGCAGAGGTAAGATTTGCTTGCGGTTTTCCATAGAGTCTGTGACCTGGTGGATATCCCTGGATCTTGAAACAATTGTTGATAGTGTGTCTAGGCATTTGATAGTGTGTTCATACAGGCTTATCTTTGTTTGCTTTAAAACACATTTCCAATGAATGACCTGGTATTTTGCAAAAGGTGCAATAATATTTCTTCTGTAGTCATATATTCCTCTTTCCTGCCTCCCTTGGAATGGATCTTGACACAAGTGCCATTCCTTCAGTGTTAGGGACATCAATGGAAATATCCCTTCTCTTCTCTTCCTGCTGAATTATGAAGTAAACTTCATTTAATTTTGGGAATGGCTTCTTCAGCAGGATTTGAGCCTTAAGTCCCTTGTAGGAGTCATTGAGTCCCATAAGAAACTTCATTACCCAATCCCTTTCCTGGTTGTTGACAACTATCTTCAACCCTCTACGGGTGCAATTAGGAATGGATTTGTAATTCATTAACTCATCAAGTAGTGTCTTTAGTTTTGAAAAATAGGTACTCACAGTATCATGTCCCTGCAGCAGCCCAACAATGTTTTGCTTGACTTCATAAATCTTGGGAGCATTCTGTTGAGCCAAGCGTTGCTCCAATTCAAGCCAGAGTTGGTGTGCTGTCTCAGCATACAAGGTGCTGGCCTTAATGTCTACTGTCATGTTGTTTTGCAGCCAAGTAATAACTATATCATTGCATCGAAGCCAATGTTCCATCAAGGGATTGTGTATATCAGTTGGCTCACAGATGCTACCATCAAGGAAGCCAAGCTTGTTCTTGATTCAAAGAGCCCTCTTCATGGACCTTGCCCGAGATTGGTAGTTTCTGGAATCTAGCAGCTGTGTAACGAGTAGTGCCCCTGAATTTCGTTTGCTCCAATGAAGTATGGACTTCTGGGAAGTGAGGGATCACGAGTGTTTGTATTTGTGTTTGTGTTTTGAGGTATTGTTTGATTTTGATTTTCATCTTTGTTGATGCCATTACCATCATTTTCAGCCATTTTTGGCTCTGATGCCATATAAGAAATGCCAATAAACTGAATAGAAGAAAAATGAACAAATGAAATTAATGAAGCATCTGTGATTGATGCATTCTGCTTTTCTTATATTTTGTGATGGAGGAGATGATATATATACACACAATACATAGCAGCTAAAAACTATACATGTGCCTCAAAAAATTTTTTTACAAAATATTTACACTTATACACTATAATAGAATTAGTAATCCATTTGTAACCACATCAAGACATGTGAGTGAGCTGACAATGCAGTCTTCTAGGACCTTCTTGGCTGCACGTCAATTTGATCTTCAACAATTTAAGTGTCTGGTTGAAAGTAAACCATTTAATAAATAATTATTTTTTATACAAATAATCCCTATCGTTTTACGCAACATGGATCCATGCACAGCATAAAAAGACCATTTGTACCCTTATTAGATTGGGGAATTGAGTTTCACGCGATTAGATACCAACGGAAAGTGACTGACTGGGACAAAAGGGAAATGTTTCTGGAAAAAATTCACAACTCAGGCTT
>CAIGRK010373342.1:0-10029 GCA_903798315.1 Fraxinus greggii | reverse complement strand
TATGTGCATGCATCTACATTGTTCTTGATATTTACATATTTGTACATGCACTCTATTTTTTCCAATTTTTTTTTTTTTTTTGCATTATCCTTTTTTTAAATGAAAAATAAAAATTAGAAAATATGAGAAAAGATAGAAAAAGGAAAAAGGACTTTAAAAGTCATAGCACTTCTAATTGATATTTTTTTCTGGACATTTTATTTTGTAATCAAATACTAGTATAGCTTATGAACGGTGAATATAGTTTCCATTAACTTTGTTTAGAACTTGTTTAGAGTACTTAGTATAGGTTATTACATGTATCATCGTACACACTAAGCTCATGTGAGTAGGTTTTGACCGGGTGTGAGACTTGAGATGGTGGTCATTTGTGTTGTGGGTTGTGTTTGAATATGCAATGACCTTTAACTAGTTGACATAAGCTCTGGGGAAAGAAAAAAATGATTTAGATTCAAAATATTTGAAACATATGAAAAAGTGAGCTACACCTTATACTTTCCTTCGTAGCCTTCTTGTTTCGAGCAATTAAGCTTGCTAGGTATGTTAAAGCTGGTGCCCTATAGTCTCTTGATTTCACACTTTGACGAATATATTCATTCACACATTCTTATTGATTTAAGATTTTGAGACTTGCTTACAACAGTTTAGCGCCACTCTTCACACGTGTAGCTTATATACTTTTCTTTTCTGTATTGATAACAAACAATATATTGTACTAAATAATCGTGTCAAACAAAAACTCAAAATCCATAATATTTTAAGATAAACTTTTAGCATATCTAAATACCTTAGTGTCATCACATGTTTTCACCAATTATGTTAAAACCATTTTTAGTTTTAATGCTTCAAATTTTATTACTTTAACACTTTTAACTAGACTTTTTGGAATTATATAAATTTTTGGAATTATACAATGCATATATATACACACACACACCCACGAAAGAATTTTTCATCTCACAAACCCACCGTAAGAATATAAAACTTTTTTTTTTTTTTGAGATATTTTCTTTATTATTTATAAATATAATATAGATAATAAATTTTGGGCAGTCGCCAAAGTGATGCATTAGGTGATGGCCTATCTCGCGTAGTCCAAGAATTCGAATTTTATTCAGTTAAATTTTAACAACTTGAGGTGCTTCGGGAAATTTTAGTTACATTTTCCTGATTATGTTTATGATTTTGTTCAAGTACTAATTTGTATAGCCCTTACGAATCCCACTATCTGATTGGACTGGGTATTCATTCTTATGTTTAACGGCAGACAAAACTTTCGGGGACTGCTTATCCTCCGTTCAATTGGTCTTGCGTGCTGGAATTGTTCGTTGCACGGTTTCAACGATTCTTAGAAGTTGAAGTTGGTATGTGAGTTTAATTTCATAAATTGTACCAGTTTCCTCTATCTTACATTGTCAGGAAATTAAACCCTTCTAGCCGTGGTTGTCGGAAGCAGAATGGTGATCCTGGAGGAGAGTTCACAACTGCAAATTTTATTAGACATTGCAGTAAATTCTATACATTCGGTAAAATATGGTTTTTCTTATTTAGTTAGATTTAAAATTTTCTTGTTCGTGGATTACATTTTATTTAAATGTTTTTGGCGATTTCACTCATCTGAAGATCAGTTTATACGAAATTCTGTCTGTCTATTCAAAAATTCACTGGAGAAATTGTTCTCTCTATTTTGGGCTGATTTCAAGTGCAGAAGTTAGTTGGGAAAGATGAGTAATTTGTGTATAGATTATACATCAAAAAAAAAAAAAACTAAATTCGAATAAACATTATAATTCAATAATAACATAGTCATAAGATATAAATATAGAGTTAGAAAAACAAGTTTTAGGGAGTTACATTAGGAAGCTATCATAAAGTCGTGCTAGCTCCCATTCGAGCTGGTATTTTCGACACTACATGGCTCTAAGATAAAATCCATATAGCTCACAGCTGGTTCTCTTTCTATGGGCACGACTACAAGGAGATAAATAACAAGCCTTCATAGAGTTGTCAAAAGTATAAGTGTTCGAACAAAACCCGCAAGCGTACGAGATCGTTGACAAATAATTAGTAAATAAGAGTATTGTCCCACGAGAAATAAATGTAATTATAGTAATCACTTTATAACAAATTTGATGATCGTAACACAGAAGAGTTTTTTATGTAATTATCCTAAATTAAACTATGAAAGTTGTTAAAGAATGGGTTTTTTTTAATCAAATATGAGATGAATGTATTTGATTTCAGACTCCACCTATTGTTGTTTAGTTCTAATTCTCAACTTATGTAAGTTGGCATGATTAATGTAATCAATAATTCATTAATATCTAATATTTTCTTTCAAGATATACTAAATCAATGCTTAACACGACCTGACCATATTCTAAGTCTGAATTCATATACGATGATTACATACGATTGCACACATCATAAACATTGTTCCTAATATTTATTGTCCGTGTATTGATATGCAGTGTTCTACTTATTGTAAGTCTACTAAAACTACGAATAAGCAACTAGTTATCTAAATGATGACCAAATAGTCAAACAACAAAAGATTCACGCATATTTAATCAAGAACACAAGAATTAACGAAAAAAATAATAAGTATTGAATTAAAAACTACAAATCAATGGTTCATCATCTATCCAATACATAAAACATTTAGTCTAATATTTCAATATGAAAATTACACAAAAGAAAGATGAACAACATCACCCGAGAATAAGAAACTAGAGAAGAATGCGAATTCCACTCGTTCTGGACGTGCATTCCAATATATAGGGTGTAAAAAGATTGTATTCCATTATTACCAAAACAAAATAAGGAAGAACTCAAAAATTTTCCTTCTTGAACTGAGGCGAGTGCCTAGGTTGGAAAAAACAAAAATCTCCCTTTTTGAACTAAGGCGCGCACCTGGATAATTTGGGCAGCCTCATGTGCCTCAAAATAGGCTAGGCCAAAGACCTCTCCTACATGCGAGGTGGCTCGCCTTTTTGTGTACTGAAGAGTTATCAATATTTTTATTATAACTTTCTCTTCTAATATCCAATTGAGATGATTTAAAGTGCATTGGACAGATAACTTAGAGGACTACAATGTTTTTTGAAATATCATTTTCCAATTCGAAGGTTTACTATGCAAAAAATTGGTCTCAATCTGTGGATGAAAATTCGAAGCATTACTTTTTTCAGTTGAAAATTGATGTGTGATAATACTTTGACTATAGTCCATCCATTGACTTCTATCTATTCAATGTGTATGTGTGAAGATTTATGTAAAGCATCACAAACTCATGCTTGGTTCAATTCGTGACTCTCGTTTTCACAAGATGTGATCCTAGGTTGAATTTTAGATAATCTTAATCCTTATTCTCTCTAGTTTGAATAGGCTTCTCAAGTAGGAGTTAAAACACTTCAACAATTGAGGATTCTCCTATATTTCAACTGCTTAATTCTCTAAGACTCAACTGACTAATTATCTCTTATTAAAAGTCTAATTCTTTCAAACAAGTGCTCAGAGCTTAATCAAAGTTTGAAACCCTTTTCTCTTTAAACCCCCGAGCTAGGAAAAACCACATAAATTTATTCTAGCCGCCAGTTATGGACCCAAATTCCACCTCATTTCGGCCACCAAAACCAATGGATATTACTACCAACTTCATCTCCTAAACATCCTCTACAATTTCCACCAACACAGCTCTCCATATCATCCACTTATATGCTTGAAATCATGAATCAAAACCAGCAAATCAAAATTCTGCAACCTACTGGAAATCCCTCCTCCAACCACCGACACGGTCGTAGACCACCACATGCTAACTACCAGGTCTAGGCGACCCAGAATATGGCCCCAATTTACTTCAAACAACACTTCATCGAACTGAATTAATTCAAGAAGAAATGCCACTCGCGATCCCCTTTCTGCATGGTCCAAAGAATGTTGATTCCGGCGTCATCCTACCAGCCCATGGTCACGGACCACCTGGGTTGGGTTAGTCTACCTCAGGAGAAGCTGACCTACTAATGGGTCAGACCCAAATTATGCCCAGAACATGTTCAAATTATGGAGGTAGCTCGAGCTCTATGTTCAAATTTTGGTACCAAGGACTTAGATTATTCATTGCTACTTCAAATGTTCAATTCGACATATAGCACTTCAATTGATGATGTAAATTTCATAGGTCAACAACCAATTGAGCTAATTAATAGCTCCAATGTTGAATTGGATTCACGTAGGCATGGTGCTCGTAGAGGAGATTTTAGAGATTCAATTGACACTTATGCTGATGTTCTTACCCCAAATTTGACCAATATAACTATAATTTAATTGAAGGTCATAAACTTATGGGTAATACTCCAATTGATAGAATTGTTGACCAATCGAGTCCCAATTTCATCCTTCAATGTGTGGTCGATGAGCCCCATTCAATCCGAAGTTTTGGTAATATGGATTCTATACATGACAAATCAAACCCTCTACTGAATTTTGCTACTATGAATGAATCTTCTCAGCTAATGCCTTTGGTCAATAGCTTAGCAAATCTTACCTCCAATTTTGAACCATCATCAGGTATCAAGCTCAAAACAAATTTTGTAGCTTCAATTTTCACAATTGCTAATCAGAATCGACCTTAGCAGGTTCCAAATATGGAAATTAGATCAGATCAGTTGCCGAATGATGACTCATGTACCGTCCTACTTGCTATTGGACCGTCGGTACTTGGCTCTCATGTGTGGCCCCCTCGGATCAATTCTACAGTTCTAAATTCATTTAGACCACGTGTTACTTCTTCTTGTGCTCCATTTAATACTCAAGCTCCACAGTCTTATGCTGCAGCTGTCAATAACAGATCGGTTGTTACTCAAGCTGAGAGGAGTTAAAGGAAATCTTTTGCTACTGTGCTTTGTGCTCCTCAGGATACTAGAGATCACAATTTGGTTTCTAAGGAACCGTACATCCATCATGGTGAGCCTACTATCTTTTTTGATGGGTCGGATGAACAATTTTTGGTGAAGGCATACATGTTTACCCTTGTTGGTAAATTTGTCCATCGCAAACCTTTTATAATCAAGGTACGTGAAAATTTTATGCGCTTTAGTTTTATTGGTGATGATGAAATTGGCCTGATTGATGATGTAGACATTATCATTCATATGATGCATGAGGATTGTTCACGATTATTCCTCAAACTTACTTGGTATATTGATAGTTGTCCTATGCAGGTTTTTAAGTGGACCACCAGTTTTAGTCCTAAGCATGAGGCTCATATTGATCTAGTTTGGGTATCATTTTCTTTGCTTTCTATTCATTTTTGGGCTAAGAGCGCATTATTTGCTACAGCTAAGGCTATTGGGCTCCCACTTCTATTGAGGAAGCAACTTCTGATCTTCAACGACCTAGTGAGGCGCGAGTGTATATTGAGGTTGATATGTAATGTAAACTCCCTGATACAGTATGGATTAAGAGGGTGAAGAAGGCGGGATATTGGCAGCCTATTATATATGATAAGATGCTAGACTTTTGCTTTCGATGTAGACACTTTGAACATTTGGATGAGAGTTTCTAATGGTTTGGATCTGGCCCACATTCTGTGGGATCGGTTGTTGTTGACCCAACTTATAGGCCTAATCTAGTTTTAGCTAAGGATAATGGTAACGTAAATGATGTTGTGACTGTGCCTTACCGAGATGGACACCTATGAAGAGAAATCAAAAGAGACAAGACAGTACATCAGAAGTGATTTCTCATTCTACTCCTCAAATTGTTACCACTATTGCTCCTATTATCCCATTCACTATAGTTAATGCATCACAGACATCTGCTAATCATATGGCTCTTAGTCTTTATACTGCTCCACCTATTATTAGTAATATTGCTCCACATATTATTTCATCTCTGCCATGAGAGCATTCTACAATTACACACATTAGGATGGATACTCAGAGTTCTCTTGTTATTACATCAGCTTTTCATTTAGCAGTTCAGTCTTTGGACCCCATCAGCAGTGCACCTATGATGGTTAGTTCTACATATTTTGATCCTCTCTTGGTGTATATGTTAGAGAGACCACATAGTTATATGGAACCAGATGTTCCTATTATCTCTACACCTTGTTATTAGAATATTGAGGCTTTTTTATCTACATATCAGTCAAATTCTGATGTTTTTTCTCATATTGAAGTTTATCAGCAGAGTTAATATCATCGATCTTCTGCTGTTGTCCTAGTTGGTTAAAAAAGAAATGCAAAAACCACTTATACTTCGTTTCCTAAGATGGTGACCAGGAGTCAGTCATAGGATACCTCTTGACGCACATCCAGGTGAGTACCATCTTATGGAATATGAGAGGTATAGCTGGTGTAGCTAGTGTAGCTATTCACCGGTGCCTTAAGAGACTTATATAGTTTCATTAGGTTTATCTCTTGGTTATACTGGAGCCTTTGTTCTTCAGCATAGATTTGTATATATTCGATGATATCTACACTTCGACACGAGAGTTCAAAATGTGTCGAACAAGATCTGGTTTTTTTTTTTTTTGGAATGCGGGGACTACTGTTACTGTCATTGTTGATCCCTACAATTCCTTCACGTTGGAATTGAAGATCCCAAACTAGCGCAACCCATCTATCTGACTCTTATCTATACTTCATGTGACGTAGCTATCAGAAGGGATTTGTGGGAGGGTCTTCACCACATTTCCCTTGATATGGATGACCCTGGTCAGTTGGACGAGACTTTAACGTTATTATACATGATGATGAGTGCACTGGTCATAATACTTGTGATCGATTCACTACTGCTTTCTCTGATATGATGTTAGATTGTGGTTGGAGGACGCTGGGTATACTTGGACCAACGATCGAGTCTTACAGAGACTAGATAGGGTACTAATTAATTCTACAGCTATAGTATTTTGTCGACAGCTTACAGTAAGACACTTGAATCGGACTTCATGGTTTCTTATGATAATTTGGGGCCTAGACCTTTCAGATTCCTCATCTTTTAGACAAAATATCATGATTTTTCATCCTTTGTCACTCAGAAGTGGTCGATCTCTACTCATCTTATGGGGATAGCTGCTCATAGGGAGAAAGTTGTTAGGCTGAAATAGGGACTGCGTTGGTGAAGTCGACATGTCTTTGGAGATGTTTTCCAACGGGTGTAAGATGCTGAGGATAGGGTGGATGAAGCAAAGACGGCATATGATAGAGACCATACACCGGAGCATCGTGACCTATTACATCATGCACAGATAGTTTTGAATCGGACCTTATCTATTGAGGAAGTTTTTGGAAGCAATAGGTCGGTTTACATTCGGTATGTGAAGGAGATCACAATACTTATTACTTTCATGCGATGGTTCAAGGACGTAGGATCAAATCATGTATTAGGTCAATTAGGACGCAAGCAAGGAAAGTCATAGCTACTCCTACTGACATTCAAAATTCAGCTATTGCATTCTATCAGGATCTTCTATCTACTCTTACACAGTCGTTGGATCTTATTCATTTTGATATCATCCCAGGCCTTTGATGGAGGATGATAATTTGACACTAAACCGCCTTTAATTCATGATGTACGGGAGGTAGTGTTTAGTATAGTTGACAGTGTTGCCGAACTGGATGGATTCACATCCCTATTCTTCCAGCATTGTTGGGACATTATTCTGGATGATGTATACATGGCAGTCTTAGACTTCTTTGATGATGGCCATCTTCCACGAGGTTTTGCTGCTACTACAATAGTATTACTTCCTAAGAGAGATGGTGCTTGTAGATGGACCGACTTCAGACCTATCAGTTTATGTACAGTGTTCAATAAATTTATTACTAAGCTTTCGAAAACTAGATTGAATACACTGTACCGTACATTATCTCTCTTCAACAAAGTGAGTTCATTTCTGGTCGCCTAATTGGGGATAATGTTCTACTGGTTCAGGAACTTTTCTATACTTTGGATGATAAAGTGTGAGGGGATAATAATATGCTGAAGCTAGATATGATCGCATGGGTTAATGCTTCATTTATTCTGTATTAGAGGCATTTGGATTTGATCAGATCTGGATAAATATGATTAGGTGGTACATCTCGGGGTGTTATTTTTCTGTACTCCTAAATGGCTACCCATGTGGCTTTTTCCCCTCCACATGATGGCTCAAACAGGGAAATCCTATCTCACCATCCTTGTTCATCATAGCTGCAGATTACTTCTCATGCCTGCTCACTCAGAGGTTTCAGGAATGTCCAGTATGTGTTATCTACACGGAGGTAGTACTTTTATCTCATACATTTCATTTGCTTATGATATGATCATATTCGCCAACGGCTAGAAACAATCTATCAGGAGGATTCTTGATTGTCAAGAGCACTACGAGGGGGTCTCTAGTAGTTGGTGAATAGGGACAAGAATGGACTCATACTATCCAAATGAGCATCAATTATAGATTTTGATGGGCTTTCAACACCAGCAACAGTCGATCACTTATCTGGGGGTCCCCTTATTTGAGGGGGCCAAGAGGAGCTTCGTTTAAGTTGACCTTATCCAGAAGGTCAGGGACATGACCTCATTACACCTTCTTTAGATCATGCAGCTCCCTAAAGATATCCTGAAGAAACTTGAGAGTATCTTTGCGTAATTTCTATGGGATTCCAAAGAACATGCGCGATGTTTACATTGGTGAAGCTGGAAGGAGATTTTCCTTCTTACTGATAAGGGTGGTCTAGGCTTTATGAGATTACAGAATGTGGTGAACACCTTCTCCATGAAACTTTGGTGGTTGTTCTATTCTCAGAGATATCTTAGGGCCCAGTTCTTACGGGGCAAGTGCTGTATGGGGACACACCCTTTATTTACAGCAGTTTACTACTCAGCTTCTCCTACATAGAAGAGCTGAAATTAGTTAGGCCCCGGACAGAGGTATACATTGCATGGTACCTTGGTGCAGGTTATATTTTCTTTTTGCATGATTGTTGGATGGGTGAGACCACGTTGACATGCCTATTCCCACACCGAAAGCTCACATCTGCGAGGGTGCAGGATTTTTTTTATGATACTGGGTGGGATATTGGATGTTTATTATCTGTTTTCACTCCTCTTATGGCGAAGCATATATAGGCTATACCTTTACGTGCAGATGCCCCAGATCGAATATTTTGGTGAAATAAATCGGATGGTAGCTTCACTATCAAGTCGCAAGGCTGTTTGTATGTTCGGGATGCCAGTATCAGGATTCGTGCCGGTTACTATGGAGCTCCATTCTACCTGTCATTGTCTCATTCTTTTGTTGGAGACTATGGCAGGACCTCATTCCAATTGGCTTCTCATTGTCAGTGTTGTTCTGAGACTGAGACTATCAATCTTATTTCCATCGGTAGTAGCATCTCCAATCGGCATGACATCATTTTGGGGATATTTTTCAGATATCTATGAGTTTAGGAGAGGGAGTCAGACAGAGATTCCAGAAATGGAGGTATTCTGGAAATTATGTTCGTTGTGGACACATTTGGATTATCGTTCCTCTACTGATATTTTGGTATCTATGGATCTCGAGGAATGATGTGAAGCATCTAGAGATTCGCATAGTAGATAGATGTATCATTTTAAAGGTCTATCGCATGATCTCTTTTCTTCATATAGGAGGATTGTTTCGAGTGATGCATTGGTGAGGGAATTTCACACTAACACCCATATTTGGTATTTTTATGAACCCCCTTCCCTATCTCCCCCTGTTCTAGTTTGGCAGTGTATTTCATCTATCGGATCTGTCAAGAGCAATACTAATGGATACGTTAATGATGGTTTTACGAGTGGGAGAGGCATATCAAAGATCACACGAGGCACTGTGTCGGACTTTCTCAGCTTCATGTGGACCATGCTCGATATTAGATGCATAGATCAGGACTATTCTTGAGGGGTTTTACTAGGTCAAGGACTTAGATTTTTCGGTGATTTGGGTTGAACTTGATTCTATAGTAGTTATTCACCGCATCACTAGAGGAGGATGAACATGGGCTATTCAGGGCATACTCA
>CAIGRK010373318.1:0-10457 GCA_903798315.1 Fraxinus greggii | reverse complement strand
CTGATTATCTATCAAAAAAAATGATCTCCCTTTCTAGGATATCTCTTATAAAATGAAATTTAACATCTATATGTTTAATCCTATCATGAAAAACAGGGTTTCTACTAAGATGTATAGCAGATTGGCTGTCAGAATATATAACAGCATTATTACCAGAAAAACCTATCTCATCCAACAAATTTCTCAGCCATATACCTTCATTTACAGCATCTGTAGTTGCAATATATTCAGCCTCTGTTGATGACAGGGCTACTATCTTTTGCAGCTGTGATTTCCAACTTATGCATGTATCATTTAACGTAAAAACATAAGCAGATGTAGATTTCTTATTATCACAGTTACTAGCAAAATCTGAATCAACAAAACATTTTAGTCTAATTCCAATTTTACTCATTGAACATTAGACCAAAGTTAGAAGTTCCTTTTAAGTATCTTAACAACTATTCATTGCTTCCCAATGACATTCACCAGGATTACTCATGTATCTACTTAACACACTTATAGCAAAAGCAAGATTAGGTCAGATACAGACCATTATATACATAACAGAGCCAACAACATTTGCATAAGAAACTTTCTCAATCATATTCCTTTCATTTTAGTTTTAGGATATTGTTCCACAGAAAATTTAAAGTGACTGCCAAGAGGTAAAGTTATATCTTTAGCCTTATCCATAGAAAATCTGCATAATATTTTTACAATGTAAGACTGTTGTGTAAGAAATAGATTATTATCATATCTATTTCTTCTAATTTCCATTCCTAGAATCCTTTTTGCTTGGCCTAAATCTTTCATTTCAAATTCTTGTTTTAATTTTTGCTTAATATGGTTAATCTCGGTTAAATCACATCCAACAAGTAACATATGATCAACATATAGCAAAAGATAATAAGAATCAGGACGTTCATTTCCTTTATAATAAAAACATGGATCATATTAACTTCTATTGAAATCAAGTCCTTTTATGAAAGTATCAAATCTGATGTACGCATGGGGGCTTGTTTCAAACCATAAAGTGATTTTTGTAAAAGACACATACAATCTTCTTTTCCTTTTTGTTCAAAACCTTTTGGTTGATTCATATAATTTTTTCATCTAAATTTCCATGTAAAAAGACAGTTTTCACATCTAATTATTCTTTTTCAAAATCAAATTATGAAACAAGAGAAAGTAAAACTCTTATAGAGGTAGATTTGACTACAGAAGATAAAATTTCATTGTAGTCAATTCCATCGCTTTGGTTAAAACCCTTAGCAACTAATCTGGCCTTGAACATTATATTTTCACCTTTTGAACCACCTCCTTTTATTTTATAGATCCATTTACAATCAATAACCCTATCTCCTTTAGGTTTATTTACTAAGACACAAATCTTATTCTTAACCAATGAAAGTATTTCATCTTTCAAGGCTGCAAGTCAAGACCCTCAATGGCCTCTTAATAAGAGTTAGGCTCATTGTCCAAATAATTCTGAAGAGTAATGGCGGTAATTAATTCAGATTCATCATATCTTGATGGTACTCTTATTTCCATTCTTACTCTATCCCTAACTAGATGAAAATCTTCTAAGAGATTTTCAGATTGATAAAGTTCAGGTTCAGTTACAGATACATATGCAGTTTCAGGTTCAGTAATTTATTCTTGACTAGGCTCCACCTCAAACTCATAATTATTTTCAGAATTTAAATCAACCTGGAAAAGTTCATATTCCATAAAAAATTTATTTTGATCAGTTTCAGGGGTAGCAGTTCCTTTTTATTTTATGCAAGGCATGTCCATCTCATTAAAGATAACATTCCTACTAATTATAACTCTATAACCTCCTTGATTCTTCAACTAAACCCTATAATCTTTAATACTTTCACCATATCCTAAGAAAATTTCTTTAACAGATCTGGGCTCAAGCTTTCCTTCATTTTGATGTACATATGCAGCACAATCGAAAACTTTTAGCTTAGAATAATCAATTGGATGACCACTCCAAACATGAACAGTTATATCATATTTCAATGATTTAGTAGGACACTTATTTATTGGAAATCAGGCAGTTTTAACAGCTTCTCCCTAAAACAGTTTCGGAAGACCTGAGTTTACAAATTTCTATTATTCCTTTCTGCAAACCCATTCTGTTGTGAAGTATAAGTGATTGTCCTATGTCTAAGGATCCCGTTATTTTTACAGAAATTATCAAACTCTTCATTGGAAAATTCAAGGTCATTATCAATTGTAAGTGTTTTAATACTCTTGTTTACTTGATTTTCAATTAGAGTTTTCAATTCTGTTATTTTTTTGAAAATGTCGCATTTATTTTTCGAAAGAATGATTTAACGTTTCTTTGAAAAATCATCAATAATGANCCGTTATTTTTACAGAAATTATCAAACTCTTCATTGGAAAATTCAAGGTCATTATCAATTGTAAGTGTTTTAATACTCTTGTTTACTTGATTTTCAATTAGAGTTTTCAATTCTGTTATTTTTTTGAAAATGTCGCATTTATTTTTCGAAAGAATGATTTAACGTTTCTTTGAAAAATCATCAATAATGAGCAAGAAGTATTTAAAACCCGAATAAGTACTTACAATAGCTAGCTTCCATAGATCAGCATGTAAGTAATCAAGAATAAATTTTGTTTTATGAATACCAGTAGCAAAAGGCAATTTCTTTTGCTTCCCATAAATGCAATGTACACAAAAGACATTCTTTCAATCTTTTTAGTACCCAAAAGACCTTGTTTCTTAAGAATATATAAACTCTTGTCACTAACATGTCCAAATCTTTTGTGCCAAAATTCAGATTTATTAGACTGAGAGACTGTGGCAGCAATAGATTGATTTAGTAGGGGCAAAGCTTTCAAAACATAGATCCCATTTGATTTTTCAACATGAGTAACTTTTGCAAAATCCTTTTGAAGTGTCAAGATACCTTTATTTATAATTGTATCAAAACTTTCATCATCAAGTGTACTTAAAGAGATTAAATTTCTCTTTAAATTAGGAATGTACCTGCCTTGAATAAGGTCAGTACATTTCCATTCTTTAATTTTAAAACAATCTTACCAATTCCTTTAATTTTGCAAGAAAAATCATTTTCCGAAATTGCTTATCCTCCATTAATTTCCAGACAATCAGTGAAGTATTCTTTATAAGGTGTTATATGAAAAGTGCACCCTCAATTAAGAATCCAGTCATCTTTAGTTGAAGATTGACAAGTCATGTAGACTTGTCCATTTGAGGCTCCAGCTTCTCCATAAGCAACTACAGCTCCACCTTTTAACTTATTAACATTTTTCAGTTCATCAATTCTCTTGACACAATCTTTTATGAAATGACCAACTTTTCTACAAAAGTAACATTTCTTTCCTTTAATTTTATTATTATTCTTATTGAATTTAAATTTGCCATTTTTAGAGTTTCTAGAGTATTCTTTTGGTTTTCCAAAACTTTTGTTTAAAGAATAGTTATTATTTATTTGAAATGAATTATTTCCTTTAATATTGTTACCAACTCCATTTGTGGATGTTTTCAAATCACTTTTAAATTAAAATTCTTTATTCCTTAAAGAAGAAATAATAATATCAACAGTAATGGAAGTTCTTCAATATTCAAGGGCATTTTTCAAGTCCTTACATTTTTCAGGTAAGGATGATAAAAAGGCTACATATTGTTGATCATTAGAAAGAGTCTCACCACTATTGATGAGATCTTGGAATAGTTTATTACATCTGTCAAGATTTGTTTCAAGATCACAGTTGGGATCAAACTTGAAACTGAAAAATTGTTTCCACAAATAATATTTATTGGTAAGAGTCTTAGTTTTATAAAGGGATTCAAGCTTTGTCCAAATTTGAGCTGCAATCTCAGTCTTCCCTATTTCTCTAATAACACTATCAGAAAGATGGAAGAAAATAGTGCTCCATACAGTTTCATCTTGTTCAATTCTTTTATTATCAGCAACTTCTTCACCCCAAGATTCATCAAGTGCTTTAGCACATCTATTATGTATTAAAAAAGCCTTCGTTTTTTTACTCCAGAGATTAAAATCTTTTTTGCCATTCCAAATTTCAGCATCAACTTTTATACTTCCCATATATAAACTTCGAAAAACAAAGACTATTTTAACAGTTTAAAAAATTAAGACAAGTTTTGATGTACAGAGTGCAGAGAATACGAATCAACAAATTTACACACACAAAGTGCTAATGTGCAGAAGCAATTCACACAAATGTACAAGTATACGATCAGATATACAAGTATCTCTAATATAACCAAATCACAGTATATACAATTTTTCGAAAATCAGAACTTAGTGTAATCTTGAAGAAACTGTTAATCTTAGTCCCCTCAGATTCTAGGATTTTCATATGAAACCCTAAACAAAGGAAAATCCAAGAGGGTTCCAACCAAGAGATAGAAGAATATCTTCAGATCGAATAATGATAAGAGAAATAGAGCTAGAAACTCGTTCCCAAAGGTCTCAGATCAACAATCTAAAATAGTGAATACCAGTACTCTTTTACTTTCTCCGCAAAAATGAAGATTTAACCCTTTACATTATAGATATGTGCAGATCTAGGGTTTTGATCGTCAAGAACACCAGAAAATCTCAGATCGAAGGATTTAAGTGCAGATCGAAGAGCTTTGATACCACTGTTGTAAACACCCATTTTCTCCCTTAGGCTCGGATGTTCACCCTAGAAATGGCTAATAACCACGTTGAGCATCCACCAAAGTAGTTCTCGCTCTAATCCACTAGAAACCAACAAAGATTATCAGTATAAGAATCAAAATACAGAAATCCAACTGGATTTAGCCCTCACACCCGGTTTTCTTCTCTCAAGAACACTCAACCGATTACACCAAGTAACCAAATGTTACTGCTCAACCAAGAACAGATTCACCAAAATTACATAGCAATCTACACTAAACTTCAACAAGAATATCTAAAACGAACAGATTGAAAATCAAGAGTTTTCAAGAGAGCAGAAATAGGAGAAAATTCTAGGCAATAGCTCGAACACTCAGCAAAATGAAAAGTTAAGCCAATAATACAAAAAATCAGAAGCATTCAATGGTTGGAACACTTCCAGATGGCATCATCACAGCCTTTCCACATAATAACCAAAGTCGCATTTCAGCAAAAGGCGAGAATACACAAAATGGAAAAGGAAGCAGCCGGGTTGCATTCTATCAACTTGGGCTGGACTCAATATTAATTGGGCCGCATCATTGGGCCATCTAAATGGGTTACATCATTGGGCCAAAAGTGTTAAGCACACAGTTTAACACTATCCCATCTTACTTTGTTAACATTGCTAAGCCAGTACATTTGTTCATAACATATCCTCCATATTATTTATAAACTTATCAACTGTAGATAATTTCTCTCACTTTAACGGGTTATAAATTATGAGATGCCTCAGACCGCCGCGAGGTATGTGCATCGGATTGGACATGCTGGAAGAGCCTATAATACTGGTGCATCTGTCTCTCTTGTAAGCTCCTTGACTATAGAGTTTTATTTTATTTTTACTTCTAACCTTCATGCAAGGTTTTCTAGGGCTCAGCAGACTACAAATTCTATTGACAATGATGTAGAAAGAGTTTGATTCACTTTAAGTATAACAAATTTATGCTGTATTTATATTTCTATGACATTCTTTTTTCTGTACTGGATAGATTGGATTATGGTAATTATGTTTCCATCATGCCTAGCTTACCACTGTAGCTCGCGCAACAGGTTTCTTCAAAGGAGATGCAAATTTTTTAAGAGATTAAATCTATTTTGGGAGAAAATGATGTCGATGATTCAAAATTTATAGCTCCATTCCCTTTGCTCAGCAAAAATGCTGTGGAGTCCTTGCGATACAGAGCTGACACATGCTTGAGCATTTTTTCTGCCTAGGTAGATTTATCTTGCCAGAACAGTGAAGCCTATGCTGGTGGAATTTTTTGTAAACTGAAGATGCTGAGAATGACTTTCTGTTTATGTTGACATTGGTATTGGGAAGTTTTGACAACCAAAGTTAGTGTTTTTATAGCTTTCTAGATCTATTTTGAAAATATGAAATTCTAGTAAAAAAGAATTGAAAGACATGAATTTGATAGTCTCTAGCTTCATTTTTGGGGCCCTGTAGTCCTGCTACTGTTTCTGAATTTTCCAGGGGTGTTATATCCAATCCTGACTATGTGATTTTATATCTTTTGGTTCCATATCTTGCAACTTTATTGTACATTCAACACAAATAATAGTCAAATTTATTCTTTACTCTATGGAAGTACAAAATATTGACCTGGTGACTTGCAGGATGTTGCAAGGAGGGTAACAAAAATTACTGTCAGGGAATCTCATGCACAGGATCTAAGAAATGAAATTCTGAATTCTGGGAAGTGAGTTATCTTCTGAGAAGAGCTTTTTTAAGATAATGTGGTCCTTCTCCACCATTATTTTCTTTTCATTTCTTCACCTTTAGTTAGAGACTCCAGTTAAGCGTATAGTTTCATGTTAACATCATAATCTGAATGTACTTAAAGATATGTAGCACATTTTATTTTGCAAATCTTAACATCCAAATTATAATTATTATGATTTTTAATTTCACTCTTCCTCCAAATGAGACTCAAACCCAGGTCACTAACCTGGTTACCACTTGGGCTAGGCCGTGATCTCCATCCGAATTACTGTAGTTTTTTTTTAGGTAAAAAAACAAAAAAACAAAAATGTCATCTAGCTTCATGTAACTTATCGGATTACACAACCGTGACTCTTTTGCGAGTGATATGCCTTGGACAATTTTCTTAATCACAACCATGACTCTTAATCACACACTGTGAAAATGAAAAGCATAATACAAATTATTATTAGGAGTGTGTCACTTGCTTAAATGAGTTTGTTGGTTGACAAGTTATAATTAACGTTTTGGGGCCTTGTTTTATAGAGAAGTGTTGAAATTGAATCACCTATAGTAGGATAGAACACATTTGAAGTCAAGCTTACTTAAGAACTGCAAAAAGTGTCTAATTTTCCTTGTGCCCTAATCACTACTTCCTTTGTTTCTGTTTAGGTTGAAGGTTCATTTTCAAGACAATCCAAAAGACTTGGGTAAAAATTTTCTGATGTATGTTTTCTGAAAATTCAATAGCTCATCAATCAATGAATCACCACGTGACCATGCTTGGTTTTGATCAGATCTTTTGAAGCACGACAAAGTTCTGAGTAAGGACCCTGCTCCCCACTTGCGTGTTGTGCCTGATTATCTATTGGACCCAACAACATAGGAGGCTAGCAAGATTGTTAAGCTTGCTAGAGCTGCAATAGGAAATACCAACCCGGTTCGTGGAAAAGGGTTCAAGGGGAAATTTAGAAGTAAAAACCCTCTTGAAACTTTCTCATCTGAGATATAGTGGTATCTTATACTCTTACAATAATGTAGTCCATCTCGTTTGTCCATTTATTGAGGCAAAATATGCCCTCGTAACCATACATCATTCTCAGCGCAAGATGATTTCTTGAGAAATAAGACGTGTTTGAGGGCATTCTTGACAGTTTGTTAAGCATCTTAAGTCTTTATTTTACACTGGGGAAAGTTGTGCTGCAATTTGCCCTGGAATAAGATAAAATGGAACTTCTCATTCTATTTCAAAGCAAGCTGTGTGGTGGCACCTAATAGCATGTTGGCTAAGCTTGAGTTACTTATTTTGACGGTGTCAAAATAATTAACTTATTTCCAATTTCGATCAATAAAACTATTTTTAATTTAAAAACTTGTGTATGTATAAGTAAAACTTATAACTTTTTATGCTTAGCCAACAAGCCACACCGTCATGTTTGTACAGTTTCTGTATATGGGTTTGGCGGTTTTGCACATGCCTCTCTTGGTGTATGAAGGGTTAGATTGAAATATAGTAATTTGCAGCGTCATTTGTTGCCAAATGATCACTAACCAGTTCTTAATTTGATTACTAGGATTAATTCTTCTTCTCTTAGATTAATATCACGACAGCTGCATATTTAAGAAAATCATTTTTGGTACAGGGACCAAAGCGAGCACCTAAAGGTAGGATGAAGAGGAAAGGAAAAGACGGGGTTGATGGTCAGGAACACAATAAAAAACAATTTGTATGAACCTTGCGATTAGGTAACTTATAATTTTTCAAATGGTTAATGATTATTTCTTTTCTTATTCACAATTTTGAAGTAGATGATAGTTTTCCTCAAATTATATTTGAATATGTTGTATACGTGGCTCATATAGAGTGTAACACAAGTTCACTAAATCAAAATGGCCTATGCCGGAGAAGATCGAAGTGGAGTGAGGGGAGCGGAGCGCACCGATTATATGGGCTTGGACTTGGGCTAGAGTTAGTATAAATACTAATCATGTAATCCTATTATTAATACTGAATAAAATATTCGCTTCGCTCCTTGTTGAATTAGGCACATCGTCGAACCACGTTAAATACTTGTGTTGATTTCTTTATTATTTTGCGCTTAAAATCCAACAGTCATTCATTATCAATTAGGAACTATACACAAATAGAATGTTAGTTTAAAGACATTTATTGTTGTTTGTCGAATTATTTCAAGTAATTTGTGATAGTTATTGGAAATGTTTCTGTTCAAATTGTTATACAACAGTTGTGGGGTTTATTTATTTGTAACATTCATTTTGTCCATTGAATGACATGGCAAAGTTGTTAGTTGTTTTTTGCAGTTTGATTAGGTTTTAGCGTGGATCTCAAATATCGGGTTCAAGGGTTTTGGATGCGTGTTGGATAAGTTGGTGTGACGCCAAAAGGTCCCAGGTCGAATAAGGATGTTTTATAATAGTGTTTAATTGTACATTGTCTTGATCTTGGCTTGATTTGACAATCAAAATGTATCATTCATGGTTATTCTCTCAGAGTTTTGTTGACATTTTTTTTATTCTATGTGTTGGGCAAATTGTTATCAAACGACCTTTCGAGCTATGACGTTAAATCATTATTTATTCAGTCGGTATCGACCAAATGATTGAAGTGAAATATCGACACCTCAAAGAGAACGATCTAAGCTTTTAACTTACTTGGATCATTGAAAGTAGCCTAATTTAATTAGAGCTGCTCATGAGCCGACCCTTTACTCCTTGGATGACTTTTGGTGTTTGGCCCAATCCGCTACTTAACCTAAAAGCCTACTTCACTACTATATATTGGGAGCTCTTTTGTATTCTTTAATTAACGTTATTTGCTTAGCCCCCCTTTTGAGAGAATTTGTGGTTGAAAAAAAAAGAAAAATTATTGATGTGATGAAAAATATTATTTTATTGAAAAATATATTATTGAAAATGAGTAAAAGAATGAAATGAAAATTTTAATATATATCACATGGACGTAGCCTTTTTTCAAGATTGTGGACTGCTTCCAAATAAACTAATATAGTTGCTCGTAAATTTCGCAAAACTTCTTTTTGGCTTTATGCTCTCTTCCTTTGCAGTGTTTTTCTCGTCTCTCTTGGTCTGTGTGGTTGTTGTGTGGTTGCAATAACGACTCATACTCTGTCCGTAGTGGGTAATACACAAGCAACCAGAGTTGGGTGAAGTTGTAAGAGTTTGGGTTATGACTTTGGTGGTGTCGATCTCGTTGTATATGATATACTGAGCCCGAAAAGCCTTTGGTGGTCAATATTCCGCTCAACATTTGGTATCAGAGCCACAGTGGTGTGTGCATTTCGGCGTAGATTCGACCAGAAATCGACAAGACTGATCGAAAATTTGTTCGATTTTGTCATCATAAAATCGAACCTGCAATCCTGGCCGGTTGAAGAATCCAATACCACAGCCGCTCTGCAGGCGGAGACGCAGCCAACAGTGGTACGCGTGGTGGTGATGGTCACCGGCGGCAGCGGTACGTGGAGATTTAAGGGGAGGCACGTCCAGAATAGCCTGGGGAAGTTTTCTTTGGACGGAATTTTTCTAACGCGATTCCTAACGATTTGGTGGAGTTAGTTTTTCGATTCAGGTTATACAGTGAAATCTAGACGATTCTGCCCCCCTGTGCACTCTGGTAAATTAGTTTATCTCGTTTAATTCTTAACACTAGCGCGTCATCTTGTGGGGGTGACAATATGATTGTGATTATCTTGTGGGGTGCCCATTACATGTGCTAGAAATTAGGAACTACTTACTTTTAATTGTTACGTGATTAAATTATTTATTTAATAAGATTCAGCATATTATCTCTACGATATATTGTGCGTGAATCTATTTAGTTGGTATATCATGTTGCACTGTTAATTTATTAGAATGCCTAGTCCTTGCTCATTTGAACATTCCCTTGATCTAAGATCAAGAATCTTACGAAACCCTGAAAATTTAGAATGGTGTATAGTTCGACCCTTGGTCTACTTTGTGTGGCTTGATTGTGACTTTGTATTTTTTGATTGATTATTAAAATTACAACTCATAATTTTGATTTGGAA
>CAIGRK010373291.1:2784-13270 GCA_903798315.1 Fraxinus greggii | reverse complement strand
TAGGAAATTGGATTGTGTGTTTAACCATCTAGAAACTAATTAAAAGTAAATTATTGCTTTAATTAGTATTATTCCGCATGTAAAGTCGAACTTGTTAATAAACTACACGTATTTTCAGTCTAGAAAAAAATGGTCGATAAATAAGAGCAATAACAAAATTACAGTATAACACCATTTCATGGAGAAGCAGTTCTAGTAAATCTACTGCATCATCTCAACCTGGAATTCTGGATATGTCTTCCAATTTATCTGTAAAAATGTACTGTTCGGTCACCAATTACATACGCCCAAGTAATCACAATGAATCCACCGTATTCAGATAAACAAATGGCCGAATCACGAAGAGCAATATAGTAATTTTAGCAGAAGGCCACTTCAGGTATCTGGAGAAACTCTTGATGTAAAATTCGTCATCACCGCCAAATTTAACACCTAAGAGCATGTTTATTTACAAACAAATTTGAATAAGATAGTTTAAGTAGAAAAATACTAGTTTTCAAGTTGTTCGAATAAGTTACTTTTCGTTACTTTTAAGTAGAGAATTACTCATATTCAAACAAACTCTTGCCTTACTTTCAATAGCCAACTTATTTCCAATTTTAATCGATTCAAAAACAACTTACTTAATCATAAGTAAACTTATTTATAACTAAACAAATTAAGCATAGCCAAACAAGCTCCAAGTTTGATTTTGATTTTCAATTGACACTCATCTCCTTTATCAAAAGAAGTGGATATCTATCCTTTCGAACTGAGCTTCTTACATCCAAAGTAGATAGAAAGCTAAATGGAGATTGCTGTTCAGAATAAAATAGAAAGTATCGAGAATGAACTTCTAGGGAGATTGTTCCATATTTCATGCAAACTTTATTTCAAAAGATGGAACTATTTTTCCTCAATTAATACTCAGCAGGCGGATCAAAAGTGAATTTAAAACTGAAGTAGGATGCTATAGAACAATTATAAGAGAAGGGGAACGGGAAGAGAAGAAGAGAAAGGAGAGGGGTAGAAAGGGAAGGAGAATTAGACGGATGGAAGGGAGAGAAGAAGAGAGAATTTAGGGAGAGAGTATCAATTTTTATTCATTATAAAAGGTTGTTTCTATTACAATGCAAAAGCCCCACGTTATACACTAGATTCAACACAAAAGAGACATGGGAAGTACTTAACTTCCAGAAGTAAAAATCCCTTTTCCTATTTCTTCAATGTGCAAATATTTGGACATGATCTGATAGTCAAAGTATGGAAATAAATAGACTAACTTATTCTACTCGTTGAGTAGATCGTCATGGTATATTTGGAATCTCCAAACAAATTACGGCTGAATGAGAAATTACGGCCTAAAGTTGGAAGAAAAGAGAGGAAACTAACTGAAAATTTGACCAACTCCGTCGTTCGCCTAGCGATCGAGAGAGGAGGTTGTCGCTCGAGCGACGGAGTCTCTGTTTCTAACGCTCGCGCAACGCAAGGGCGACAGGCTAGCGACAACAAATGCCTAGTTCCTTGACAAAGGTTGCTGAATTTGGGGCACAATACTTCACTCATAACCTTTTCTTCTCTATAGATTAGACCTTAGGGACGTCCATTTGTTCATCTCAATAATATGCAATCATAGCATAACATTATATTCATTCTTTTCCTAACCAAAATTCTGCATAAAAGTTGTTTTTCCATTTTCATTTTAAGGAGTACAAAAACCAATTTTTGGTTCATTGTTCTTGTGTTTTGAAGTGCTACTAACACAAGAAGTTTGTCGTTGTATCTTGGAAGTCGATTGCCATCATCCTAGGCACCATTGCGAGACAAATTCGACTTAAGGACAAAGAGTTCAACGCTTACCTTAACTTTAGCACAACAATGAACAATGAGTTGTATTCATGAGATGTTACAATAGCAGACAAGAACAAAAGCTGAACCAAGAAGCCCACCTTCTCCTTCCCAGTTTCTCATACCTATTAAAAGTATTTTTATTTCAAATTATTATTTCCCTACGTGAATTTCCCTAATTTTTTTACAACACGATTTTTGAGTCCCTTCCAAATAGTAAATGATTCAAATTCAGGTATTTTTCAGAATTTGATATATCAAACAAGAGCAGAAACAAACAACAGACTTACACTGAGATGCACATGCAACATATGAAGCCTCAGATATTACAAATCCAATACAAAGAAGAAATGATTTTTTTGACCTGCACGGGGACATCGCCTCCTCGTTTTAATTATCTCTGCTATTAGAACTCAATCGTATACTGACTTATCACCCAGACGACGTGTCAGATGACCCAAGAAAGTCAATATTACCTATACAGTTTCCAAAAACTGGACAATGGTGATCTAAACCATTCACACATGCATCACAGTACTTGCGATATCTTCCCCTCTGTACAATCAAACCCTGCAACAGAGCATGAAAGAAAGTTTTGAGTACAATCGAGAAATTTCTGCAAATTTGTTCTTTTTTTTTGTTCCAAAAAGTTCTTTTATTTTTTGTTCCATAATTGAAACAAATGTCCTGGTCTTTGTTAAATAGTTTGAAAATGTATGCATCATTTTAATTTTTCATCACCAAGAGAAGTTCATAAAATTGAAGTATCGTGTGATTTAGTAACAAAATTTTGGACATTTTTCATAATTGGTCGAGGCATGCAACTATGATGAAGGTTGAAGAACTATGTTACAATTTTCTTATAAATTTAATATAAATCCAGACTTTGAAGCCGATATCGTAAAATATTAACTAGAACAAATAGGAGGTTATCATTTCAAAACTTGAAAAGAAAAACGAGAAAGAAAAATCCTTCGTTGATTCAATCTACTCTATTTAGTTAACAAACATTTTTAATAGAAAAAGTTAGCCCCTGTTTGTTTCTCATTTTTCATCCATAAAAATAAAAAATATGACCGTTATCAATCACATCAAACCATCAATTTTGAATTTATATCTCTTGTGTGGACCCAATAACGACTATATTTCTCATTCTCATTCTATAACAATGTGACTTAAACGGGCCCTAGAAAGAAAGAGTGTAATTAGCAAGGTTTCGGTCAATCGTTTCGTGTCTTTTGGTTTAATTTTAAACAATAAAAAGCAAATAAGCAAGAATTCAAAACTTGAAGGAGTTAATTGAAATTAAGAAAAATGCATAGCAGTATAGTAGAGATCGCTTGTACGATCATTCTTAAAGTCAACAAAATATCATTTTTATCTACGAACGGAACACGATACAACACCACAGTAGTCAAATTCAATGAGATTAAAAGCCAACACAAATTTGAAACCTGAAAAAAGGTACCAGTTATTGAAAATACATTCACGAATCTCACTCCAGTCACTCTCAAATCCTAGCAGAAACTAAGTATTCCACTCTCAAGAAATAAAGAATATTAAATGGAACGAGGAAAATAATTTTGAATTAATCAATATTCACCGGCGAGTTTTCAATTAATAGAGGTTTTGGGCCCTCATCCTGCACCGGATAAAGGTTTCGTTTCTGGGTTTTCGCCGCCGGCGAGTTTCCGACAAGGGCTTGAGAGGTCAAGCCATATGGTGGATTCTCGGATGCCGGAAATTACTGAGGAAGGCTGCTGTGCAGTACACGTTTCTCTTACACCAGATAAATATTTTGTCACTGAGTTCTCACCGCTGGCGAGTTCCCGACGAGGGTTTGATCGGCCGAGTCATGCTCTGGATTCTCAGCTGCCGGAAATTATGGAAGAAGGCCGCTGTGCCGTACACGTGGCTGTTGGAAAGTCTGTGAAGAAGTCCGTTGCTTTGCTTGAGTGGACTTTTAGGACGTTTGGGAGCAAAGAAATTTGTATTCTTCATGTTCATCGACCTTCCCCGCTAATTCCCACTCTCCGTGAGCCCTCTTTCATAGTTCATTAAAGATAAAATTGACGTATTTTAGCACGGGCCAACTTGCTATTAATTTACTTGAACTGGCTGCAAAATATGCTTTCTTTGTTCTATATTGCTGTCATCGTTGTTGTTATTCATTACGATTTGCGTTTTACGTTGCTTGAATATGTTATGCAGTAGGGAAACTGCCGGCAAGTCAAGCAAATCCTGAAATGGTTGCTGCATTTAGAAATGAGGAGAAAGAGGAGACAACAAAGCTGCTATGGAATTACCTGATAATATGCAGCAAATCAAAGGTATATTTAGTCCCAAATCTTAAGAGTATAAAATTATTTTACGTCAGTACTTGAAGGCATTAGATTACAAGATTATTTCGATCATCAAACTTCCGTTGTTCTGTTAAGGTGACAAAGGTTTGCAATTTTGTAGTGTATCTCTTTTTTCCTTTAGCCATGAGTAACATTTCCTTTTATGGTGAGTTCTGCCTTTGGACACCATTATCAATTTAAGTCACTTGAGGAAATGTAACAATGTTGCAGGTTAAGGCAAGGGTTATTACAGCCGAAGCTGACAAAGTTCGAAAGGGGATTGTAGATTTAGTAAAGATACATGGCATTAAGAAACTTGTTATCGGAGCTATCCTAGAGTAGGTGTTTATTCTTCTCTTTGGTCGAAGTCTCTATACTTGCTAACAAAGTCAACACTGCATTGTGTAATCTGAAAACTTGTTTGCTTTAAGTTTCATAGTACCGTATTTATGATTTTTGAATGTTCTGAAAACTTATACAGGCTAATAGTACAAGTTCCGGTTGACTGTGTATGATTCTAGATAATATTAGATTTTTTATTTTTTTCTTTGAAGTGTTCAACCCTAACCATTGATGTAGTTTGGTGAAAGGGAAAAGGAGCTCGTGCAAAGCAAGCCATGCTGCAAGACACGTTCCTTCTTATTGTGAGATAAGGTTTGTCAACAAAGGAAAACTCGTCTGGACAAGAGAAGCTTCTGAAAGCTCAAACTTTGTACCAATCTGTCGACCACCTCCTGCCTATGCACAAAATTTTAGATTTCAGTCTTTACATATTGACAAGAATGAGGTTGTTTTCCATCCAGAATCTTTGTTCTACCTCTGCTAGAAATCACCCTGATCAGGGATAAAAATATTGGGTACAGGTTCAAACAACTTCACCATGCGTTGAAAGTTCATGAGATGTGTTTCATTGTCAAGACGTATCTACTTCAACAAGCTCCAGCTTGGGTTCTGACTGCACTTCAGCTGCTGAACCAAGAGAGTCTTCCGTCTTCAGTACAAACGCCAAGGAAGAGAGCTTATATGGTCAACTGGCTGAATTAGAAATGGAAGCTGATGAATTGAAAGATGAATCATTTCTAGAGCTTTCAAAGCTCAACAAACTGGAGACTAATGCTGTGGAAACTGTCAATAAGGTGAAATTATAATCAGTGTACATCATTTTTTCCCAAAGTATTGATGATGTAAAAGGGCGGCTATGCTATTAAATTTTAATATAAAAACATCGTTCTATGGCTTCTTAGGTCAACGCTTTGGAAATCGCTTATTCGGAGAAAGTCAAACTCCGAGAAGAAGCTCGGGATGCACTGAGAGCTACAATGCAGGAGCAAGAAGAACTCATAGAGGAGAGGGAGAAAATAACTTACGAGCTACAGAAAACCATGCGGAATATAGCTCTTTTGGACAGTCGGGTACGGGAAGCAAATCTTCGGCATGAAGAAGTTGCTGGAGAATTGGAGCTTATTCAAGCTTCAATCGCAACTCTGCAAAAGGAAAAGCAGAAACTTCAAAGGCAGAAGAACGAAGCCACACGATGGCTTGACAGATGGAGAAGTCATGGACGATATGGAGATGCAGATCCCAGCAAACCTTTTTGGCTTACAGGAGATACTTCTGAATTGGCCGAATTCTCCTTGTCAGATCTGCAGGCTGCAACCTGCAATTTCTCGGAGAGTTTTAGGATTGGGCAAGGAGGGTATGGTACTGTGTACAAGGGGGAAATGTTGGACAGGACAGTTGCCATTAAGAATCTACATCCTTATACTATGCAAGGGCAAACTGAGTTCCACAAAGAGGTAAACCAGAGCTCTTCTTTCTTATTTAATGGGCAAGTGTAATCATTAAGATAGATTTTTTTGACTTGTGATGAAAATGAAGGTTCAAGTTCTAGGCAAACTGCGACATTCTCATCTCGTGGGTTTAATTGGAGTTTGTCCAGAGGCCTGGTCTCTCGTATACGAGTACTTGCCAGGTGGTAACCTACAGAGTCGCCTTTTCCACAACAGTATCATTAGCCCGCTAAATTGGAAGATTCGAGCAAGAATCATAGCTAACATTGCAAGTGGACTTTTGTTCTTGCACTCTTCCAAACCCGAAAAGCTTGTACATGGTTATTTGAAGCCGGAAAATGTCCTCCTCGATTCAGAGAACAGCTGCAAAATAAGTGACTATGGGGTTCGTATGCTCATACCAAATAAAACCCTCCGCTGCCCAAGTTTCCATCATTGTGCTGAATCAATTGGTGCTTTCACGTATCAAGATCCTGAATTTCATAGAACTGGAACCCTAACGCCAAAGTCTGACATCTACTCGTTTGGATTAATTATGCTTCAGCTACTCACAGGAAGAACTCCAGCAGGTTTAGTGAGTGAGGTGCGCAGGGCTGTATCCTGTGGGAAAGTAGCATCCATATTAGATTTATCTGCCGGTGAATGGTCAACATATGTGGCTAGGAGATTGGTGGACTTGGGATTGCAATGTTGTGAATCGAACAGTAGGGATAGACCTGAAGTGAGTCCAACCCTCGTTAGGGAGCTAGAGCGCCTTCCTGTTCTAGAAGAGCAAGCAGTACCGTCTTTTTTCTTATGCCCGATACTTAAAGTAAGTAGTGCTTTTATGCAAGTTGGTAGCATATGGTATAGCAATAATTTGCGTGCTTAGAGTGATGAAAGTATAGTTTCAAGAAATTCTATTAAGATGAATTTTAACACTTGGTTTCTTTCAGGAAATAATGCATGACCCTCAGGTGGCAGCTGATGGATTCACCTATGAGGGAGAGGCATTGCGTGGTTGGTTGGAAAATGGCCACGAGACTTCTCCAATGACGAACTTGAAACTGAATCACTTAAATCTCACTCCCAACCATGCATTGCAAATTGCCATTCAAGATTGGCTCGGCAAATTTTGAAAGTGAAATCCCTTCACTACACGGATCATCCTTGTTGCTTAACATGTATTGTCGTGTATTTCTAGCTGTATACATTTACATTGAGATTATGCTAGAACATAGTTGTTGGCATCTTTTGATATTAATAGTGTTAGGCATTGTATTACTGTTGAAATGTTGTGTAAAAAAAATTATAGGGAGTCTTCCGGCTCTGTTGATTGTAAATTTGTGTTTTTTCCTGAACTATGATTGAGATTGTTTTATTTTGGAATAAGATTTCTTTTGTTTTAATTGAGGTCGTCCTCTGTGTTCTGGTGGATCTGCGCAACTTATTTTCACCATTTTCAAGTATTTAATTGCATCAATTTTAGCTTCCCTGAAAACAATAAGGACTGGGGACTTGAAAACGAAACTTTGTATTGAAAACGAAACTTTGTATTCTAAATTTACATCGATATGTTATCGAGATTCCGAGTTCTTGAATTCTCAAGTTTACAATCCAATGGCTACTTAAATCTCAAAATCCTGAGATGGGAGCCTACTGAATTAAACTAAAACTATTCCGCCTAATTTTCAACATACCTGTGGCATATCAGTAGTTGAAAGCAGTGACATAGTTGTCTGAATCTCAGCATCATTGAAGGGATGATCTTCCATGGGCATATTAATCTGAGGCTCGGGTTTGTGCTCGTCCAGTAGGGGCTTCGATTCTGCCATGCACTTCCAGCTTTGGTCGTTCGACTCCCCCAAGACAACTCCCTTGTTGGGGGCCATATTCTCTTTCAAATTTATTCGAGGATTGTCATTTATTGCTGGGATAGTTGGGTACGAGGGCTTCTCGTGATTTATTTCGTCCATGTCATCTTCTTTCGAGACTGAAAATAAATCATCCCGATTTCCATGTTCATTGAACTGCGAATTACATTTATCAAATGCTTTGTTTGATGATTCCTGCAAAATTTCTTGGCCTGATGGAGTCTTATAGCTGAAACTACCAAACCCTTCAATCCCTCTCGAAATTTTTCTGGCTCTATCCCTTTCTTCCTTCAAAAGAGGCCCTTTCTCTAGCAATTTCAATACCCTTTCAGTTTTCTTCCTCACATTCAGACCCCAGTTAAATCTGAAATAGTTAAACCAAAAAATATTATGATTTTCGATAAGTAAATGAATTTGTTTTTTAGCTTTTGGCTAATCGGGTGAAAGCCTATTCTCATTTTTATTCTCATTTATAAGAAGAGCTATTACCCTTTTTCATCTACATGTTGAAAGCTTTCCATTTCCCTAATTACATCTCTATCGGTTTGAAACTCCTCTGCAACACTCTCAGGCCCATGAGTCAACAAGTGTTCTAGCAAAATCACAGCATTATATGAAGCCCTCCAATTTCTTTTATCAAATCTCTTCAATCTGAAAAACAATTAAAAACCGAACCTAAGTATAACAAGATCAAATTGTACTGTCCAATCCTATCGAGTACAGGGTACCAAATAAATCCAGAGAAAACAGAGATTCAAATAAACCTTTTGTGCAGGATCTCGATGATTCTCCAATAATCATCGACTTCAAAAGCTGCCCTGGATATGATCTTAAGAGTACGAGCATCTGGCCCTCCTGGATTTCCATTTGTAGCTTCTTCTGCCAGTCTTTAACAACAAAAAAACAGTGTAAATCATCACACACATCGCATCAGTTCATCTTTATAGCATTGGACATGATAATAAATTATTGTTTCTTCGTTAATCCTATATAGCACTATCCATTCAGATCTTCATAAAAACTTCGGACAAAAAGGAGTGATCAAAACTTACAATTGCGCTGGTGTAACATCGGTCAAGGCCAAACGGGCATTCTTGATCTTCTCCTTGAGAAAAAAAGAAGCCTGTTTCTTGAATTCATTGAAAATTGGTGCATTCTTCATATTTCCACTGTTGCTAATGCTGCCTGGGATTGACATCTTCTTGTTTTCTTGGAAAAAAGTAGTATGGCCAAACCAAATGAACCACCCTACCCTATCCTGCTTAGCTAATCCACAGAGACAACCACCCTATATTATATTACACCTGTTTTGTATCCATTAATAAAATGAAAATATTGACATAAGAAAAAGGGACGATAGCCACTTGGTTTTGTGAAAGGATGACCATTTCAAAGTGGGATAAGAGTATGTATTGTTCGAGAGTGACATCATGGAAGTCGGACTTTCCAATGTATAAAAGAACACGTGGAAAGATTTGAAAAGGTTTTTTGAATATGATTCATTGATTTTAAGGTATTAAAAGGTATCAAGTCAATATCATATTTCAGCAATGGAATCCGGGCTTTCAGGTTTGAATTTGAATTTTTCTAGTTTTTTTCTGCATTGTATCCTTTCTCCAAAAGTATTGTCCAACATATCCCTAGCCTTGTTGGCCTTCTTCAACCCCAATTAAAAGTTGAATTTAAGAAGTTAGCTTAGTTCATGATGTCCTTTCAGAAGAAATTGCTTACAAACATGGCTGGTTGGATGCTAGCAAAGTTTTCTAGTTTTGGAGTCAAATTTCAATTAAACGATGCACACCCATGCAAACATCACACACATGTCAAGTTTCAAGTTGATGGCAAAAAGGTGATGTGACTAGCACCCTTTAATCAACTTTATATTTTCGAAATTATATCTAAAACATTAAAGAAATGGTGAATCTAGTTGAACTCTTGCCCGACAATATTGGGGTACAATGGTCGAATACCCTCCTCGAGGTCGGAGTTAAACGACTCAAAGTGTGGGTACTGAGAATTTCCATAATTTATTGCTTACCCCCTTTGAACAAAGAATGGCTCCTTTGAGATTAAAAAGGGTCGACACTTGCCTTGTCACATCAAATAAGGCTTAGTTGATTTTATTGCTACATGATCAACTTTAAGAATGAAGCCAATTATTAGAGCAATTGCCCTTGTTGTTTCCTGGAAGTTGCTGTGGGAGGAAAGATGCGACAGAGGAAGGAGTTCCAATGTTGCATAATAGAAATTGAGTTCTTTCATTCTTTGAATCTGCCATCTAAATTTATGATTTTTCCCTAATCCACACGTGTTATTTCTTTAAGGAGATACTATAAGAAAATAAAAAAAGAGAAGCACAAGACGCTCCCCCAACCCCAATCCCAATCCTAGCTCCTCCTACCTTCAATCGTGTTCAATCTCGACCCTTACTCCATCCCACCCACGAAAGTGGTTGGAGTATGGATATAGGGAGAGATCACGACTAGGGTCGACACGGGGTAGGAGTGGCAAACGGACCGAGTAACTTGCTGGTTTGACTCGTAGAAGCTTGGGCTCGTTTCGGGACGAGCCTAGCAAGGCTTCGTGCCCACGAGCCCAAATTTCACGAGCCCACGAGCTTGTAAAAACTGTGAACAAAAAAGTAAAAAAAAAAAAAAAAAATAGAGCTCGTAGG
>CAIGRK010373122.1:0-16613 GCA_903798315.1 Fraxinus greggii | reverse complement strand
AAAAAAAAAAAAAAAGGAAGAGTGTTGTAGTAATACACAAAATGAAATGAGTGTAGAAAATTGTCACTGCAGACGATGTTATAAATCACTTCTCTTCACAGCTTTGCGTGCATCAAAGATTAACCACCATACATAACAGTTCTCTTAATACTTTATATGCATCACCATCAGCCCATCTGAAGTGAGCCACAGATGCAATTTAATATCTTACTTATATTCAAAATGTTTATAAAAGAGATATGCACGTTGACACATCAAAGAACATAAATGGCATTAATGGTAGAAAGAGACTAGGTACTCACATCATAATCCCATGAGGGACTTTCCTCCCTTTCAGAGATATCTAATGCCTTATTAAGCTCAGGAATATCCGGCAAGGGTCTTGGAGAATCTCCATGCTCATCACTGAAATCAAATGAAAATTACCAAAGAGAATAGTCCTACTAAATAAAAACACACAATTGCAACCAATTACAAACCTTGTCCAGGGCGCAGGTTCATTGTCACATCTCACAAATAAGTATCTGCAGACCTTGAATCCCTAATGCAGAAAAAGAAAGCTGAAAAATCAACTAACGCACCAAAAGAAAAATCAAGAAAGTCCAACCTGAAGTATCAAATATATATACCTGCTTTCCAGCTTTTCTCCAACACTTCTCAACCCTGTAGACACCGTCGTAGCGGTAGCCTTTCTCTGGGGCGTAGGAAGAGCGCTTGTCCTTGTCAGATCTATTCATAAGAAATGAAGGCCATTATTATTGAAGTGGAAGTCAGAAGAAAAATTACAATATCAATCATATGCACAAGCTACCAACCAGAGGATTTTTCAGGTTGAATAAAAGGAATACTCAATTATTAAAGCATACACCATGTGAAGAGGAGCATGACTTCACATTCCACATTGGATCCAAATTTAAGGTTAGAGTAGTCTACAAATTAACTGGCTGTTCTTCTATCCATTACCGCATGATTTTAAACTGGAGCCTCATGTACTACAAAAAGACTTGAATTCAGAAACATATACTAAATAAAATCATGGGAATAAATACACCCTTCAAAATCTTCAACGGAAGCAATAAGATTGACATTATTCGTGGATCCAAGATGATTCTCCTACCTGAATTTCGAATTAAATATGAAGATAGGTCATTTCTGGTGCCAAAGAGGTATTATCTGGTTAAATTCCAAATCAGAAATCCTGGAATATATGCAGTTCCAATACTTATAATGGACGTCAACAAACTACTCAACTAAACCACGAAACTTGAACTACAAGTAAACACGGGAGTCAAAATAACACACATCAAAAGCTTCAATGGCAGAGCACTCAAGATATTGGTGGATTCAAGATGATCATCCTATCCATATTTCGGGATATAGATTTGAATCTACGTTTGTTCCAGTTCAAAAGATATATTATTAGTTGTAATTCCAAATCAGAAACTTAAGACATATAAGCGCATCTAACTGGAATTGCTTACTATATTAAACCAAACATGAACACTGGATGACCTAAGAAGCACGAACACGCTGACACGTGATTGTTCAATTAAAATTCTTTAAAACTATACTTATATTATATCTTATTTTTATATTTTATATCTATATTTAAATCAACATTATTTTAGTTTTGATTTTGATAGTGAAATCTTTTAAATTAGATGAATGCTATTTTTTATGTTAAAATAACTTCTTGAGTTAAACTAGATATCACTATAGTAAAAAATGTATATAGTAGGTAAAAACAATTCTATATTAAGTTTGTAGAACTTTTTTAGACAAATGTTATAATATAGGACACACCACATGGCATGTTAGATATATGCTCCCTAAAATATCCCTCAGAGAAGTTTAAAAAATATAAAGATATAAGCACACCATTTGTTATGTCGGACAAATGTCTTAAGAGTGTTGAGATCCGAAGCGACATGTTTCGGACATGCACAACCCACTCTAGTAGGAGTGTCCATACGTCATAAAAAATGACTACTAGATAAACAAGTCGAAAGATTTTTGCAGTCCAAATTGTAGTTTGCTATGTTGTATGGTACCTATAATTTCTATAATAGATGTCTTCAACTGCACAAAAAAAAAATAAAATGTACAGATACCCAGAACGAAGTGCATTCTATACTTTGGCTCAAATGTTTATAGGAAAACGGGTAATAGACTTGATGCTAATCAAAGCTTGTTAGTTGAAGTGGAGGAGATCCTCTAGGGTTTTGTGCGATCGCAAATACCTATATGACTACATCAAAAATTCTATAGGACTACCACAATACTAGCGATCGTGTATGGGACTGAATGAGTGTCACTATGGTGATAATGCCGAGATAGGTTTGTGGTAAAACAAGATGAGATACAATGAGAAATGAACATATTTGCAAATTAATCAAGTGTGTCAATAGAGATGGTTTTGGCATATTTACTGGATGCCCTTAGGTGCACACTGACACGCAAAATTGATAGTCGGTATTAACAGTAATACTAGAAAAAGAGGCAGACATAAAATCATGCTAGCTTGAATTCAGAGATAGCCTTCACTCCGTCACCAAAGGAAAGAAATCATGCAGCCACCCAGATAAATGACAGAGAGGGCTTTGTTTAGTTGAGTTGAACGATATCCGAAGATTATGTTCTGAACCTTAAAGTCATCGATGGATCTAGGATACACAATTCCCCGTTATTGGCAAGAAATTATTTTGGAAGCACATTTTATTATGTGGAAAAAATGCTTAAAGTTAATGCTCGATCTAGCAAATTCGCCCTCACTACAAGAAGAGAATCATAGATATACATTTTTATGCACCATATACTCGAAATTTGTTGGATAACTACACATGGCATATTTCATATAGATAGCTGGAAAGGAGAATTCGTCTCATAAAATGTTGGATCGAACAGGCAAAGCTTTGTTTTGTGAAGGCAAGACACTCTTGGCCAAGCCTTCATGTGGTAGCATCCTCAGAGCATTGTAAGCACGGTTCACTTCCATTGAAAATGGGCATTAATTTCCAAAGGTTTATGTCCATTAACTTTGGAAATAATAATTTATTAACATTGAGTTCAAGAAGTTGAATGACAGACATTGTATTCAAATTCTCTCTAGAAATTTTATCTTGAATAACAGATACATATAAAAAATGAGCTCATTATCTTCGGATAATTAAAAGATTATGTATATGAAAAAAAAAAAAGGGAAAAAGAATTTGGGTATATATAAAGAATTCTTAAAAATTCAAGCTCTCATTATTGTTTGTTTTGTCAAGTCTTAGCAACGTATAAATTTACATCTAAGAAGGAGGTTGATCATCTATAATGGATGCCCAAGAAAAGGATATTAATGGAAGCTATTTATTTGGTGTTTGCTAATGGAATAATGCTATCTAGCACCATTGAATATAGGTGACTGCAATTATTGTTTGTTTTGTCAAGTCTTAGCAACATATAAATTTACATCTAAGGAGGACATTGATCGACTATAATGGATGGCCAAAAAAAGGATATTAATGGAACCTTGGTGTTTGCTAACGGAAAAATGCTATCTAGCACTACTGAATCTAGGTGGCTGCAAGTGATAACACATCTTAAATGTGACTTATTTCCCTATTTTTAAGGTTCATGGCACTTGCATGCCATATAGGCAGGTACTTAGTACCAGTGGTGTTAAATAGCAGAACTCGTACTAATGAGGTAATGATGAACAACTATTATTCATTTAGTAAAGTAAGCATTAACTTATTATTACCTAACTACGCGAACCGGATAGCCTTTATAGCAGCTGACTCGCAAAGCCTGATTTCCTTCTTTAAATTCCTGATCGAATGATTGTGCCTTGTTAGTTCGTCTATTCCCACTCAGATCTCTTCCACCACTATCATACTCAAAAGAAAACATTATAAATATCAGAAGAATATAAAAACAAATATATCTGCACTCAAGAGTACCGAGATAATCGAAGACAACAAAGAATCAAGAGAAAAACCACACTGGAAGTATGTTGATCAATCAGTAAAGTGAACGGGGCAAACGCTGTGGTGGAACTATGAAAATTTTTGAGTAGTATGATGTGTCTAAGAAAGATAGAAGCAGAGCAACACAGGTCAAGAAAAATTCAATGATCAATCCTCAAGAGACGTCTTATGACTTTAGACAAAAAGATAAAAGAGAAGAAATTAATACAGAAATTTTTTGAAAAAATAAGGAGTAATTATGGCTTTAAATTTTCATTTTGAGTCTTACCTAAAGGTCAGGATACAGTACAAGCTTTGGATTCTCATAAACACACCAAACTTGCATATATCAACTCTTTTAATTTTGACATATTTCCCTTAGCCTATACATCACCTTTTTCTTTGCTTACAAGTATTAAAAATATATATACTTGATGTTAAACAGAAAGTTAATATCAAAATAAGCAACTTTTCAACTAAGTTTAACCAAATGAATATCCTCCCTGTTGAAAGAAATCACTATTCATATTGCGACTCTTAAATTATAATATATTAGAATATTAAAAACATAATTTCAAAAAGATCGTCCAATTTTTTTTTTTTTTTTAAATACTAAACTATATTAAGTTTAAAATTTTGTCACTAAGATAATCATTGCCGTGGAGGAATAAGAATAATCGTAAAGTAACTACTACAGAGGATTGCATTGTCCCAAATAAGTAATTGTTTTAGATGAAGACTTGATAATTAAATTTGAAAAGATGTAATGCATATGATAGAGCAAGTTGATAAAAATGGAAATGTGTTACAAAGGTTTAAATTGATTTGGAAATAACTATAAGGATAATAGATAAGTTCTCCAAAATAGCCATGTTTTAAAATAAAGTGTAAAGGTTGTGAGAGGACAAAATGCTAGTAAGATGAACGTAATGGAAATTAGGAGGCTAGAATCCATAGTACTCCGAAATTCTAACTTATGATTTAACCTCATTCAAGTGTCATGAACAAAAAATATATGATTAATTAATGAAATACACCTTGAAACTTCACCTTAAATGTGTCTCACGAGTGTATCCATGACTAAGGCAGAAAGATAAAGACTTTATGTGAACCTTGATGTAAATCTATAGTGATAGACAAATCTCAAGTGCTACAATAAATCTCATCCTCTTGACCGTGACCAGAATGCTTGCCCTTAATAAAGTCATGGAATATCCACATCTTTGATTACACTTTAATTTGTGTTTAATCTCCCTCTTCCACAATTTCATTGTACAACTGGTGAGCTTGATAATCTATGTAACTTTTACAATCTTAATATCTCATTCATTCTTATAAATTGACACTGTAATATTCTTCCTCCCTGCAACCCAGCATCTTTTACTCTATAGCTTTAGGGATTAAGCGAGAATATTTCTTCTATTATAATAACTAAAAATTATGAAATATGAGTGAATCATTTCAAATATTTAAATGATAAATTAGTAAATTGATTAATTATTAACTGCTAAATTTATTATTTTGTAATTCTTTTAGATTCATAACATTTTTTTTTTTAAATTAACTTCTTCTTAGGTTGTTCGAAATTGTGTATCTACTTGTAAGTATTTACTTTACCAGAGATGTAAACACATATTATAATTTGTAAGTATTCTTTACTCAAATGTACATTCCAAAAATGAACTACTATTTACAAGTGAAATGAGTAAATTGGCTTTTTATTAGTTAATCAAATGGCACCATAATTAAGTAACAATAATTGGATACCTGAATCACCTCTTTGCTTGGATAGTAGGATGGATAACTCAATCTAATAGTTCATATTAAACCATAGCTAAATACACAGAAATAACAACCAAAACAATAAGCTATCATGTTGAGACTTTAGATCAACTAACAAATGAAACTCAAAAATATAGAACTGTAGAGAACATAAAACACCAAAAGCTCACGGTACAAGTTATAATGAACAGACCTTCCAGTGTAGATAAACCATTCACCATGGTCTTCGTCATCCTCATAACCCCCTGAAATTACAACTGACTGAGAACCATAACTTGCCTTTCCACCAATCCCAGCAACAGGGGGATAGTGCACACCCCACTGCCTGCAGTCCATGCGCATAGCCCAACTCTCTCCAACCAATACCCCCTGATTCCTTTCCGGATCGTTTTCTGCTGTGATGGGTCCAAAATGGTCTTTAGGGACAGTAACAAAGATCCTTCCACTCGCAGCATTGGCCATTCCAGCTTTCTGTGCTCTTTCTGTAGTAAACGCCTTATCAGGCCGATCTTGGATATGCAAAGAACGATAAACATTTTGAGGCCCCCTGGAGGATAATGATTTAGACATTTTAGCCATTCGGATGCCAAAGACGAGTATGGAATTGATGTGTGGTTGAATTGCCATTTTGCGGGGAATACTACTACGACACTTGGCACAAGTATTCTTCCCTTGCTTAATCCACTTTTCAAAGCATTTTAAGCAAAAATTGTGTCCGCATGGTGTCTGAAATATTCAAACAGGAAGAAAATGTAATGGCAAGAAATGAGTTGTTTAAGCTACCTACCAAGTATGGATAAGATTTTCGTTTGAGTTGATTTAATCTACATGATTTGCTAAAGTAAACAAGTGTAATTTAACTCAGAAAATATATATATTTTCCATTTAGAAGAGTTACTATATCAAATGAACAAGGCATGTTTTCTTAAACACTGGTACAGATAGAGATAGAGGGGCATAGACAACATGGTGAATGCCTATTTGGCTTAGAAATAAATACTTCTATCTATTTATCACCGAGAAGTAATTCAACTTGTATTTTCCTCTTTCCCATAAAGACATACTTTGTCAGGATTCAGTTGAAAAAAATAAAATAAACAAGTACATTTATTAACTATTCATGCAAAGACAACATATAGATTACAGACAGTTTTCTCTTTTGGGCATGGATAAGCCGTTGAACTTGCAGTTTCTTCTTTCCCACAATGACATACTTTGTTCGGTTCCAAAATTGACAAAACATAAGTACATTCATTAACAATCCGTGCAAAGACAACCTACGTAATATATTACAGACAGTTTTCTCATTCATCACTTACAAACTTCGTACAGCTGAATTGGTCAGAATTGCGGAAATTTGATAGCTCATACTTGTCAAAAACAGAAGATAATTTCTTAAATTGAGATATATGAGCAAAAACTTTACTTTCCATATCACATTACCCAGTGAGGCAGGAAAAAAAAAATCTTCTCGTTTGGTTGAAGAGAGAAATGATCCTTGTTTTATTGGAAAGAGCATATAAATTGGAAGAAAAATAATCAAGGAATTTCCCATCATACGAATCAGATGTATAAAAGCAAGATCAATGACAAGATACATAAACAAAAATGAACAGCTTTAAAACTTTCGAACTAACATCTGAGTAATACAATACATCTTAAGTATATTGCTTGTGTGTGTGAAAATAAAAAAACTAAAAAGTTGAAACGCATTCTGTATGATACGTGAAATACTAAATGACAGAGACTAAATGGAAGAAAAACTTGTTAATATTCTCAATACAAAAAGTAAGAGCAATTTTTTTATATTAGGAACACCTCTTTATAAATTTTCCCTGTTACTTATTCCAAATGAGAGTAGAGTGAATCCAGTTTGCATAATACAAGTATCAGTATATACTAAAATAATAATAATACAAGAGCAAAAATCTTCAACAATTAATTTCTCAAACATGGGTTGGAGAATTTCAAATTAAAAGAGAAGCAAGTAAAATAGCGCGTCGTGTTCATTACTTGACCGCTACATAAATCAAAATTACACCTAAAGGCCGCTTAACCCAAAAAACCGAATAGACATTTTTATAACCAAAAATAAGAATGTGGAAGCCTTTCAAACAATCCCTCAGAAAATGGAAATAGGTGAACGAATCTGTAAAGCAAAAAAAAAAAGCTCCACTTGTGGAAAACTAATTACTGCATTCATTGCCTAAAGTGTGAACAAAAACAACTACAAAAAGTCAAAATCAAAACCTGAGACTTCATTATTTATTTTTTTTTGGAAAAAAAAAAAAACCGTTACATTAAACACACATGTTTGCATTTATATGTAATAACAAATAAATATTAATCAGAAATTTGTTTCCTCAAACAAGGGTTAAGTGATTACTAATTAAAAGAGAATGAACAAAAATATATCGATTAATCCTCGACCTCTAAACAACAACAAAAATCAAAATCAAAACCTGAAACTTTTTGTCTGCAAAACAACAAAAAAAATAAAATAAATAAAAATTTAATAAACAGAATTAAATATGCACAAATCAACTTCGTACATTTATAAAATAGAACCAGTGAATCAATTCATGAGATGGAATTGAATGCACATTATATATTTGAACCGCATTTCAAATTCACATACAAAAACAAATATAAATTACAAAAAAGAAAAACACAAAATACAGAGATTGGGTTTGTTAATTTATACCGTAACAGGCCTTTCTGGAAGCTGCATGCAAAAAGAACACTTGCAGCTCTCACCAAGCACCGCCAACACATCACTCATTGAATCCTCACTCACTTTTTCTTTTCCTTTACTTTCACTCTCGTCCGCCTTTCCACTCAACAGCTCCTGCCTTTTCCTCGCCTTATCCTTTTCCGATAGTGAATCATCCGCCTCTATCTCCCGAATCCTCGCCACCAGTTTCCCCTTCCCCCCCGCCGCCGCCACCGCCGGAGCTCCGGATATAATTCCTGCGCCGGAACAGTCCGGACATTCAAAGTTCGCCGCCGATGCCATGTTCTCCGGCACCACCAAGAGACAGGTCACGTGCCAGGGCGTGGCGCACGTGACACAAGTGAGAGTCACCTCCTCCGACGGCTTCTCTTTGCACACCATGCAAATGCCGTCTGCATCGAGGGGAAGCTGCTGCTGTGCGCTAACTTGATCCATGGGTGTTAGCGAGAGGAATTTACCGATACATACAGGTTGGTGTATGTATCGATGGATGAGGCGTAGACCTGAGAGAAAGTGATCGGGCGGGTTTTAAAAGGGAGCTTTTGGGGGTGACTTCGAGTTTGAATTGGCGAAATTTTTGGTACGGCCCAAATTTGAAGAGATTGGATGAAAATAGACCTTGCACTCGTTTTGGTCAAATAAGACTTTCTTATCATGAGTCATCAAATCTACTCTTCACAAAAACAATCTCTCTCAAAATTTCACATTTCATCCATGTACATGTGTTTTTACGGTGTTTCCTTGCGGGTAATCACCCGTAAGGAAGAAGTAATTTACACGAAAATAGTTCACATATTATACTTGATGAGAAAAAAATAAACATGCTCGGAACATAATGACAAAGTAATTAATAGAGAATAGTTAGCTTCTTAATATGTTGTGAGAAAAAAGGAAATGGGTTTTACGAGCACATGGAGCTTATTTTTATGAGCTTGAATTTGGAGCTTTTTGTTGAGCTAATTTCACTAATTGTCCTAAAGTTAATGCAAAATTTGAAATTAATCAATAGTTAAATAATATTACATAATTGATAGTTTTGTTAGTCAAACTAACGTCATTGCTCGTGTAGTAGAATGATTAGCCATTTCACCTTTGCTTTCAGCAAGTGGCAAACACGAATATATATTTTGTATGTTTCGATTAGATATTAATTGCTTAAATGCTTTTAGTTATTAAACCTACATGTGGACTAACGACCATTTAAAACATAGATTCCTTCGAAATGGACCTTTTTAGCTTTGTTGCGACATTTTTGATATATATTAATGATGGAAAAATAGGGTTAGGGTTACACATAGTGATTAGGGATTTTTATGAATTAGACATGAGATTTTTCCATCAAAAGAATCACATTTTTTTTTTGAGATCTGTAATGATCGTTAGTTGATGTCCATGTTTACCGAGTCAATATCAGATCGAGAGTGGACAATGCTAAAGGAGTGGCAAATTACATGATATTATTGAACTTTAAAGACTAAGTGACTCATAAAAATACTTTAATGTTTAATTTAAAATTTTACTTAAACTTAATTGATCATATGTAAAATTAACTCGTCTTCTATTTAATATTAGAGTTCCTGTTTGATAAAGCTTTTTCAAATCAAACTTATAAGATGAATATCAATTTCATTTTTCAAAGTAAGAATTAAAATTAAAATTTTAATCTAAATCAAAGTCAACAATTAATTTAACTTACACACTTCATAAAATCTACTAAATAGGAGCTTAATGTATTTTATAGACGTTTTATATTGCTATATTACAATTTTTTTTCTGTTGCTACACTAACTTTTAAATATTTTTTAGTGAAATGGTTATAAATAAAATAATATAAAATAGCCAACCTACTATATACACTCGTATTTGTTCTGTCCATCATTTTTATTCTTACGTACACAACAATATTTTGTGAATTCTACTTACAAGTAAATAAGAAATTTTTTGTCTTAAAAAAAAAAACAAAATTTTCGTCAATCAAAAGTTAAGACACTAAGTGAGTTACTTTTAAAATAAGTAACTTTTTGCACTCAATAGATAGAAATTAATGGATAGGGGCTTGAATGTAAACATGAGCCAAACATAGGCTAAAAAAATACTAACTTCTCCAAAATTGCTAAGACATTAAAAATTAGTCAAAAAAAACTCTTTTACTTATTTTTAAATGTAGCCAAACATGTTATAAGTTACAACATAAATTTCCTTCCAAACAAAGTAACCAATTAGAATATATCTCAACATTTATTACGAAAGCACTCTCTATTCCTATTTATTGCTATTAAGCAAGAATCCAAAGTAACGAGATAGAAAATAAATACGGATGTTGAAATTAGTGAAACCATTCCTCTCTTTTGTTGGATTTCAACAGCCACTACATGATCTGATTGTAGATTTATGAATAATGACCACTAATTCCTTAGAAAGAGAAGAAAAAATCCATTTGTAAATTTTTTGTGTAATAAAAATCTACAAAGGAGCCTACTTGTTACTAGTTGACGGGAAACTTGACCCTGTGACATTTAATATGTCGAATCAATATTTTTATTAGGTGCAAATTAAAGACAACAACATAAAGCTGCCATAACAACTCCTTTGAGATTTCGAAACGAAGATAGAAGAAAAAGATGAGTACAAATTAAATAGGAAACAAAATAAATACTGAAATAAACGAAAGATAGGGAAAAATGTAAATATTGAGGATAATTATAGATATCCAATATGTTTGACTTTAATGTTTTTCCCATTTTTATTTATTAATTTAAAACATTTATTAAAATGAAATATATTTATATTTTGAAACACACAGCAATTAGATTCACATATTAAGAAATAAAATGAGAATATTTTATATGATGTAAAAGGAAAGCTCAGCGTTAAGTTTTATTGAGTGGTGAAAACCAATCATGAAAATCTTGTTTTGCTACGCTAGAAGAGTGTACACGGAATATCATAAGCCCAAGGGACAAAATAGAATATTCTAACTATTAAAATAATAGAATAATATCATTTAGCATCAGTAGTGTTAGAACACTAGTTTAAGTGGCGAAAAGTGATAGATTCAATGAAATGTCATTTAATTCTATATCTCATTTAATGTCACGTTAATATCATCTATATTGGTGTTAAATAACATACTCAAAATAATATAATAATAGTAATAATGACGTGCTAAAATTGAGGCAATTCCATGATTGTGCAACCATGTCATTCTCTTGTAACAAAATACTGAAATAGGATGTCTTAAAAAAAGGGGGTCGTGGGTCAACCAAGTGGATGACCCGACCCGCAAGATATTGAATGAATAGGATTGAGTGATTTGAACTTGAATTTAGACCCTTTAACTTCCATCAACATGTCATGCAAAAATGGGAGAGAAAAGACGATCGGAAGTTGTGAAATTTGTATGTGAAAATATAGCAAAAAGGAAAATGGCCAAGAACAATAATTTTGACTAGAAAACTCACAAAACTTTACATTTATGTAGTGAAGAATGATCTCCTTCCAACGTGATCGAGATTGTTATTATAGGAGTGCAGCAAAATGCAAACTTTTGAAATATGGAAAATTAAGGTCATTTTACTTTGAAGATATTGTAAATTTGTCATTTTCAAATAAGAATCCTTGAACCGAAATTTATGTTCCAAAACATGCTGAAAATTCTTTAATTGGTATCAGAGCTACAAGGTTAAATTCTTTGCAGCGTTTCATGTCTAAGTTTGCCTTTACATGATTAAATTGTGTTGTGAATCTTTTATGTTCGAGTATGCAACTTTATGTGATCTTTAAAATCTTTTGATATACATATTCAGAATTAATGAAATTTTGGAATTATGTACTTCATATGTAAAACGTCGTTTGTTTCCCTTTTTGTATTTGGGAGAAAACTGAAACCCTGTAGAATCTGCAGAAAATTTAAAATATTAGAGAATTCGATTTGCTGATTTTTGTGCAGTAAAATTAGTATAATTAAAAATATCATTCCATGAGCTCTTTAACAATATAAAGGACTCTCAATTTGTATTTAAAATTAGATCGTTATAAGTCTTTAAAGTTCAGGTCGAATTTCTTTTTTTTTTTTTTTAAATAGTTTGCAAAATTGAAGAAGATGATGAATAGTAACTAGCACTCATCGCTTTCTGTCTATTATGTTGTAATTCATAAAATCTAACGGCACCATTAAAATCAAAACTTCAAACTTTGAAGATTAGAGCAAAAGTTTGGGTGGAACTATGCATGTAATGCGAGACGCGTAGCTCACGCGTCGCCTATTTTTTAAAGCATAATCCTTTTTTTGGCACGTGAAGCCTCAATTTGTAATTTTAAAAATTGCATTTTGTTCCTTGTAATATTCTGAATTTTTCATTATATGAATATTATATTTTCAGATGGTTAAAATACTTTTATGTATTAAGCGTTTAAAATACATTTACATGAAAATTATACTCTAACTCAATTTAAATTTAAAATTTTATATTAAAAACTTGAGAACATCTTTGCACGTTTCTCGTGGGACTACAAGGAGTAGGCTCGACGTTTATATTGGCGGAGTTGGAAAGAAAATTGCATTCCTACTATGGGTGGGCAAAACCCGACCAAACCCGCCAAAACCGTCCAAACCGAACCAACCCAACCCACCTACTTTAAAAAAAAAAGAAAAAGAAAAGAAAAGAAATAAAATTCCTAAAAAGTAAAAGTAACATAAAAGTATGAGTAGATAGTTTAACTGTAATTACCTTGATACATTTTAGATGATGAGCTTACTCTCCTTCCCACAAGAAATGCAGTATACGTTTTCCATATTATGTTAAATACACTTTGTTCTTTATAGGTTCGGCTAATAAAGAATGAATAAGATAATAGATAATTTTATTTATTTATTTATTTTCTCACTATTTAATATTGTCTATTCGAATTTAGTATAATAGAAAATTAGATGACTTTAATTTTTGTTGACAANGTTTAACTGTAATTACCTTGATACATTTTAGATGATGAGCTTACTCTCCTTCCCACAAGAAATGCAGTATACGTTTTCCATATTATGTTAAATACACTTTGTTCTTTATAGGTTCGGCTAATAAAGAATGAATAAGATAATAGATAATTTTATTTATTTATTTATTTTCTCACTATTTAATATTGTCTATTCGAATTTAGTATAATAGAAAATTAGATGACTTTAATTTTTGTTGACAAATCGTTCCAAATCGACCAACACAACTCAACCCGACCGATACATGATTGGGTTGGGTTGGGTTAAATTTTGATCAAACCGATCATGTTGGGTTGGGTTTGGATTGAGGAAAAAATCGACCCAACCCAATCCAACACATGGCCACCCCTAATTCCTACTAATAAGGGTGGTCTAGGCTTTACGATATTACAGTATGTGGTGGACACATTCTCTATGAAGCTCTGGTGGTTGTTCAGTTCTGAGAGATTACTTTGGGCCCAGTTTTTACTGGGCAAATATTGTATGTGGACACATCCTTCACTTAGATCAGTTCCTTACTCAACTTCTCCCACTGAGGTGAAATTAATTGGGCCCCGACAGAGTCACACATTGCAAAGCACCTTGGAGCAGGTCAAATATTCTTTTGGTATGATTGTTGAATGGGTGGACCACGTTGGCATCCCTATTCCCACACCGCAACACACATTTGTGAGGGTACATGATTTTTTTGATGATACTGGGTGGGATTTATGACATTTATTACAGATTCTCCCTCTTCTTATAGCGGTACAAATAGGGGCTATACCTTTATTTACAGATGCTCCGGATCACATTGTTTGGCGGGATACATTGAATGATAGCTTCGCTACCAAGTCAGCAAGGCAGCTCATACATACGGGACGCCAGTATCAGGATTCATATCGGTTACTATGGAGCTCCATTTTGTTGGTTACTCTCTCATTCTTCTGCTGGAGAAGACCTCATTCCAGCAGATGTTATTTAGAGGAGGATTGGATGCTAGATGGCTTCTCGTTGCCAATGTTGTTCCGACTATCAGTCATATCATTATTGGCTATAGCATCTCTGATTAGGTATAGCAGCATTTTGAGGATATTTTTCAGATACCTATGAATTCAGGAGAGGGATTCAGACGGAGGTTCCAGAGATGAGGATATTCTAGACAATATGTTCATTGTGGACACATTCGCATTATCATTCCTCTACTGATATTTTGGTTTCTATGGATTGAGAGGAATGATGCAAAGCATAGGGGTATTAGGGCTTTCTCAGCTTCGTACGGATCGTGCATGATATTAGAGGCAGAGCCAAAGTGGTGTAGCTAATGAGAAACCACCTATCGATGATGAGTGGACCCATATCTCTCAAAAGATGAAGGTTACAGGTAGGGTTGATTCCGGTGTTGCTGTTCCTATTCAAGAAGGTGGCTTTCATACTTTGGCAAATAATTTTAAGGAGGTCCAGGGAGAGGTTGATCAACAACCTTCACAAAGTGATATTGTTAAGCAGCTGGTGGTTTTCAAGGGGGCTCATGGAGAGATAAATAAATCTTCTTCAGCTACTAACCTTGATAAGCAGCTAGTGGTCTCAAATTCCGATGTATCTCCTATGTTAGAATTACAAATGATGCCTAATGGGACTACTGAAGTAGGGGAAGAAGTGGAAGAGTCTCTAGTTCCACTTGTCATTCTAAATGAAGATAACAGAGATACTTCTACCCCTCTCTCTAACACGTTGGCAACAAAAGCTATAGATTCACTTAAAAAAAAGAAAAATGGGTCGGGAGGCAAGCATAAGAAGGGTAAGAAGCATCACTCCCCTAAGGGAGGGAGATGGGGTTAGGCATATTGAGATTGTGATTCTCTCCTTGACTTTAATTATGTATTTTGGATGCGGGAATGTCAGAGGGTTAAATGACCCCTTTAAACAAGTTGAAGTAAAGCACCTCATTTCTTCCAGTAGGCTTTCTCTATGTGGGTTGGTGGAAACTAAAATTAAGGAGAAGAATCAAAATAAAGTGGCGAATGCCATCTTCAAGTCTTAGAGTATCCTTACTAATTCTAATTGTTTTCCGCTTGGCAGAATCTGGGTATGTTGGAATCCAAATGATGTAGATGTTTTGCTAGTGGGTTGTTCAGCTCAAGCTATTCATGTTCGTGTTAATGCATGTAATGGTAAATGGAGTTGTGTGGTGTCTGTGGTATATGGGGATAATATCCCAGTTAAGCATGTTGATCTATGGGCTGATTTAGTAGCTAGGCATGGAGGGTTTGCATACTTACCATAGGTAGTCATGGGAGACTTCAATTTGGTTTTATCTCCTTCAGAAGTGGAATGTGGTTCTTCTTCTTAGCTTGCATGGTAAGCTGATCTTAGGAATTGCTTGGCAACAGTAGGTTTGGATGATTTGAAGTTTGATGGCTGTTTATATACATGGTCTAATAAGTATGTATCTGATCCTATTCTCAAGAAACTAGATCGTGTATTGGTGAATTCGAAGTGGGAGGACGAGTTTCAGGGATCCAAAGCTACTTTTCTTACTGCTGGTGTGTTGGATCATTCTCCTATGGTAGTGAAACTTGTAGGGCTACCACGTAGAAAGATTCCATTCCGTTTCTTTGATTATTGGATGGATCACCCGGATTTCTTTCCTTTGGTGGCTCAGATTTGGGATGAAGCAGTCATAGGAACTCCTATGTTTTGTCTGTGTTCGAAATTGAAGAAGTTGAAGCTTACCTTGAAAGAGTTCAATAAGGGAGTTGCTCGTGCTCGGATTGATTTAGAGCACGTTCAGTGTTTGATTCAGCATTCACCTTTGGATTCATCTTTACATAGGGAGAAGGCTCGGTTACAAAAGGAATTTTGTGAGTTGAGTAGGGCTGAAGAAAGCTTTTTGGGACAAAAAACTCGTGTTAAGTGGCTGAATTTAGGAGATCAGAATACTGCTTTCTTCTTCAAGGCTATGAAAAGTCACTATGGCAAGAATAAGGTGGTTTCCATTTGTAGAGATGATAGTACTAGAGTGGAGGAGCCGCATGAGGTTAGTAAAGTTATTGTTGAATTCTATCAAAATCTCCTTGGACAGCAGCCTAGTGGTGAGAGTCTGGATATGGACTTGCTTCAAAGATCTCTTCCTAAAATTATATCAGAGGGGCATAATGAAACCCTTGATAGA